>CM035786.1:24390741-24655741 GCA_020466265.1 Siphamia tubifer | reverse complement strand
CTCACAACTAACAATGTGTTGAGGAAGCTCCACCATCTGGCTCAGGATATGATGAAATGATGTTTGCTGTCAGTGCCGAGTTTGACAGCAGTTCAATTTCTGGCCCGTTTGATTTGATTCCTACTCTACAGCTGTCTAAAGAACATCTGTGAGTGAATTTTCTCTTCCAGCTGAGTGAGAAAAATACAAAAATCAAACCAAAAATGCACTGCCTCATTGTGAGGATAATGTTTACAACCACAACAAGAACACACAGGAAAAGAATTAAAACCCAACAAAATTTCTATTAAAGTCTTAAAAATTAATGGAAAAGTCTGACCTGAGGTAGAAGACTGATTTAGTTGAACGCTCCTGGTATACAAACATATTCTTCCTGTTGACAACACAGAAAGAGTTGAGGACAGAGCGCAGGGCCTGGATGGCTATGACAGAGAGAGAGGGAAAAAAAACAAACACTCAGAAAGACATTTAAAAAGTGAGATTATAATGAACTCCCACAGGATGGTTTATGTGAACATGAACTACATAGTGTTTCTGTTCCTCTGAGATAGAAATGCACCGACACATTACACACATCTGAAAGCAATAACCAGTGAAACATATTCAAAAGACAAAATGGAAGGAGAAGAGCATGACATTTTTTTTTTGATAAATAGTGGTGCAAAAGAACAGCACTAATGTAGAATTCACAAGGGACTATACATGCCTCCCCTTCCTTTAAAAACAATTTTCTCCATCAACAGCTTTTCAATATTTGTTTACTGCATATCATTGTAAGAAAAATACAACTTCAACCAATCAGAGCTGTGTACAAAAGTTTATTTCAATGACAGAGATCATAGTCATCACTAGACTATTTTAAGTGTTTATACTTATTTAGCATAAGGAAAAACAGTCTGTGGTTATTTTTGCCTTACACTGAAAAATATTAGTGTGGTTAATATGATATGACAACATTTTACTGAAGTAGAAAAGGAGGATGAACAAGAAGGAGAAGAAGAAGAAGAGGAAAAACAACTAGAAGAAGAGGAACAAAAAGGAGGAGGATAAGAAGAACAGGAGGATGAATGAGGAGAAAGGAGAAGAAGAGAACAAACAAGGAGGAGGAAGTAGAAGAAAGGATAAGGAAAAGTAAAAAGAAAAGAATTAGATGGAGAAGAAAAACTATAGAGTCGGAAAAGCAGAGGAAGCAAAAGGAAAAAGAACAGAAGAAAAAAAGAAGGAAAATAAGGACAAGGAAGAGGAAAATGATGGAAAGGAAGAGAAAAGAATAAGAGAAAAGAATAAAACATGAGAACGTGAAGAAGGAGAAAAAGGCGGAGTAGGAGACAGAGGAAGAAGACAAAAGAAATTTTTCAGCTTTAAAGCTTGCTGTAAAGTAAATATGGACAATATTTGAGACATTTTATTAGAGGAAATGTCACATTAATTCCAAAGGAAACAGGAACAGCCCTTGGTAGGTAGATACTCTTAAAGGACATGATTAAAGTAGAATCAACCTGGATTAAATGTGTTGCTTTTGCTACAAACACCTCTCACCTCTGGACACTCCCATGTTTGGGCCCATTTTGAGGCGTGGGTGAATGTGAATGATGGTGCTCCACACCACCTCACAGGCAAAGTGTCCTGGCATGAACTGCATGGTGGCTGCCAGGTAGTCTCTGGCCTGGTAACTCTCCTCTGTGTTGTAATCTGATCAGAAAACACCATGGGTCAGTTCACTCAATAGGTTGGTTTCAGGTGACGTCACATTGCGATATAGTCAGCGCGTGAGTTTCAGATGAAGGGCAGGAAGTGAAGCCGCATGAGTTTTCCGTTGGGAAAATGTCGATTTTTTAGAGTACCAAAGATTGTCATTCACAAAGTTGAGAAGTGGAAAAAGCTCACAGAAAAACACAGTAAAAAGTGGATTTTAAATCTGCGTTTGCGTCGGGAGGAGCAGAGTCTGCTAATATTAATGCTAATGCTAATGCCTGTGTCTGCAGCGACCACTTGATAACAGGTATGTTCCAAAGCTAACTTTTTTCTGTATGTGCTATATATCATTAGGTTGTGGTTAAATGTTTATTCACCCTGATGTAATATGGTTTACCTAGTGACATCAAGATGCGCTGCATGTTTGTTGACATTAGTTGCTACTGCTAGCGGCTAACAGCGACTAATGTAAACAAACATGCAATACATCTTGACGTCGCATCTTTACAAATAAAAGACCAAACGATAATTATTGCTGAGCCTTTTGGTACAGAGGTTGTGGACCCACCCACTGACAAAAAGGTTCTAAGCCTCCAAACGTTTATCCGTTTTCATCTGCTGCTGGTGTAGTAGGATGTCTGCAGGACCAGGTAGTTAGTAATATCCACAGCAGAGATTGTTGGAAAATCTTTGGGATCTGTCAAACTCATTAATTTTCATAAGATACGGGTCACGTCCAATACATTTTTAACTAATTGTATGTATCTGTGTTTCCACATTGGATCTAAATTCATACAATTAACACTCTCTTCAATGGTTTCTTCCATACAGACATTGTACATGGTTACTTCGTGCCCTCCAGCTGAAGTCGCGACACCATCCTAGTCAGTGACTGAAACCTACCTATAACCATTAACCACTTAAACTCAATTAGACTTCAAATTAAAAAAAAATTGCAAGATATCGTTTATATTCTGGGAAAAGCAAAACAATAATAATAAGAAAATATAAAAATACAGTTGACAAGTATTTCATGATAAAACATTTAATGAGAACAATTCTTATTTTTTTGCCATATATTAGAAACTAGGGGTGTGCATTAGCAAGAATCTGGTGATACGATGCGAATCACAATACGCGGCTCAGGATGACAAAAAAAAATAATGATTTTACATCATCATAGACATCAATATTGTCTGATAGAAAAAAATGACTGTGACAGGTTTTTTTCCCCCCATATCACCCAGCCCAAAACATTACCAAATATTATTAAGGGGTACAACTGTGAACTGATGTGAATATATGTCTTACCATCTGTTGTATTGAGCTTTTGCCTGTACAGAGACTCATTCTTCCATATGTCTTCCTCACTTTCAGCCACCAGCAGAGAGTTACACACATGGCTGTCGTGTAAATCCTGTAGCAGCATACGCTACAGAGAGGACATACAAAACCATACCATGAGCAACATGAATGAAAGTGTCTAAGTTTTTCACGTTTTTAGTGCCATGCCAACATAAGCAGATGTGAAAATACAATTATTTCTCAGATAAAAAGTGGTAGTTGAGGAGCAAAAGGAGAAGCATAATCTAATCTAACCTACAGTAACAGAAAAATACTCACATCTAGTATGAATCGATAAAAAACACCTACATATGATAAAATAAAGCAAGGGACAATACAATGATGTATTTGACGTAGGTGCATGATGTGGTAAAATCATACATTTTGGGAGCACCACTGTTTCACAGGTTTTGTCAGTTCATTAATTTCAGGTCAGATCTGGTTGGAGCCTGTGGAAAAGTGAGGAGAGTAGGTACCTGATTAACTATTCTGCAAATTTCCCCAATCTTCCTGACAACAGTGTGATGCAGCTGCAGGTATTCAGGCAGTTCTTGCTCCTCCTCTTTCTTCTCCAGATCTTCAGAACTCATATCTCTTTCTTCAGTGAAGCTTCTGTAAAAGATGAGAAATCGCCAACATATGGAAAAGAATCCAACAGCAGCCGAATAATCTACATCAAGCGGCTGAAAAGCAATTAGAAGAACATGCTGAGAGGTGGATTTTCACAGAAGACTTCTTACACGCATAGAGAAAAGAAAACTATTGCAAACTAAAATTGATGAGACAGCTTAGAGTGTTTAACAGCAGCTGGATTGTGTGTCTTTCCAACTTCTAAGATTTTTGGAACCAACATCCCACTGTAAAACAGATTAGAAAATGCTAAATCAATACAATGTTGACATAAACAGGGTTGTTTCAGTCCTTTCCTAGTGTCTGTCATACCTGGAATGGGTGTAGACCTTCACTCTGTCCTGGTTGATCTTCACGATCAACCAGAAGTCTGCCATAAGTGGTGACTGGAACTCCTGCTCATCCAGTGTGGGGCTCTCACATTCAGAATCGCTGCTGCCGCCATCGTAACCTAAAAAAACACAAAATGCAATTTGAAACTTTCATTCAAGAGTCTTTATGGTTCAGGGATTCCGCCACAAATCTTGCTAAGCCTGGTGGTAGACCTGCTAAGGAAGCCCACAGGCGACCCGCCATGTGTTTGTAAAAAAAAAAAAAAAAAGGTTAATATGAAATTCTGACCGTTATGTGTTATTGTGAGACATTTATTAGCAATACTTACACCAACTATAGTCTAACAAAAGTGTACACTACTTTAATGCCAAAAAAAAGCCATTCAGAGGTCACTAATGTGCTTGCACATGAAAACCCTCCATCAGACGTATAAAAACCTCGACTTTCACTGATGTGAAATGTTTGAGACTGTGAATTAAAACTGGAATTGGGTTGTGCAGTCGATGTGTAAATTAATCAATTCTGACAAATTTTATGAACAATTCTGACCATTTTAGATGTTTTTTGCAAGCCAGTTGAGGGATACTCCCATCTCCACATTAAATATCTCAGCCGGTTGATGGGACCAATATTTTCAGAGACAGGACACATAAAAAAAAAAAAAAAAATCACTAAACATCATGATGTATCAAGTGGCCTCCCCTTTCCTTTAACTTTTTCTTTTTAAACTTCAATTAAACTGATAAGATAAGATGGGAAGAGGTCAGGCCATGTCTACAACACAAGCACAGTAACAGACAGACACAGAGCATCCCTGTTACCATAGTAATTAAGTTTCCCTCCTGACTGTCTGCCGTTCTGGCTCTGTCATAGGTGTATTATGTTTCGCTGTCCTCTTTTTACTCAAGTTACTAGTTCTAATATTGTTTTTTCACTGCAGGAGAAAAAGACCATTTGCTGTTAAGAGTTGGCAGCAAGTATCATAGACAGAGTGGAATCAAAGTAAACACTGGACCAGTCTGTGCCACTGTAACAAACACACAGACATACACAGAAGGCCTGATTTCTGATGCTGAATTTGTCTGGCTTTTCAAATACAAGCCTTAATAACATTTCCAACTTTGCCAACTGTGTGGCTTTGATTATTCAGTTGACTGATTGTTGACTCATTGTAAGTAAACAACAAACAACTGTAACTTCCTGTTACATTAATACTAACCCTAACTCAGATGTCTCTGTTGCAGCTGCAATAGTTTCAGAAGCTGGTGCTTGAGGGTTTGGCTGGGCTATTTGCTTTGTTGTGCATCACTGACAGTTTGAAGTCTGGTGGATGTTGTCACCCCGTCACCCCCATATCACTGTTCATTGTAAAAGCTAGCAGCTAGAAATGCATTTATTCCAACATTCATTTGTATTGTTAGAAGGTCAAGGCCAAAAAAGTTGGACTATGGTGGGCCACCACAGTCTACACGATTAATAGGAACACTGAAAATATGTAGTGTCAGTTGCTTAGAACAGATGAAACTGTTTAACTGAAATGGATGTAGTAATCATTTGAAGGACAGTACTCTTAATAGTCAGTCTAAAAACAACTGTCAACCACAGTATACTCCATATTTGTATTGAACTGTCGTATGAATAAATTAATAATTCCTCATTTTTGAAAGACTTCAAAAAGAATAGTCTTCCTATCAGACAATGAAATGTGCCAAACCCTAATAATTCTGGACTGTCTTAAGTGCCATGTTCACCTCCACCATATGTAATGATGTTCACCGTCCACAAGATGGAGGCCTTTACCCTAATGAGGGTGAATTCATCCTGGAGCTGCGCACTACAAACATACTGCACCATTATTATTCACACACATTTACTTTTGCTTGCATACATGCTTTTGAAATGCTCCCCAATGGTTTACTTAATGAGAACTTACCCTGCATATCTGAGTCCAGGCTGCCCTGACTGGAAACCACGCTCTGGACTCGACTTGGCCTGAGTTTGCTGCAGCCTGAGGGGAGACCATTTGGCTTTCTGTCAAGACTTTAAGCCTCAATATGATCACAGTCACAAATCAAAGAATAAAAACTCTGCTGCATCACATTCTCTCATACCCTTATCCTGGCTGGTCTCTATACGCTACATATCAACTTAAAAACAAGGACCCTGGAGAAGACAGGAGGTGCTGAGCCTCTGGAAACACCAAAAAAAGAATGTAAATCTCAGATGGAATCATTGATGTGATGGAGCCTGAAACTATAACCAAGATTTATGTTGCAGCTGGTGTATAGAGTCTGTCAGCAGACCCGAAGCATGTATATTTAATTATTTATCTGTTCTGAATCAGGATAACACATGTAAAAGTACATCTTTAAGTAAAAGTGATTTTCTTTCATAATTATTTTGAGTTATTGTTCCCAGTTCATTGTCTTCTTTATTGTAATGTTGGCAGAAAATACTGTGGAAAAGCAAAAAAAATCTTTAGAAACTTTGGGTTCTAAGGATCCGTCATGTGAGAAAATTCCAAAAACTAGAGCAAAAATCATTCACTTTAGAAAAAATCTGTATTTAGAGTGTTGTCCTGATGAAACTGACTTCTTAACTTTCCTAGCTACAGCACAACCAAAGCTGATGCAATATATACAACTAGTTTACTCATAGCAGTACCAAGAAGTATCTTCATTTCAGTAAAATGGTATCTGTCAGTTATGGAACTTTAAAATCCCTTGATTTCCATTGTAAATGTTTTCTCTGCAGTGTTACTGGCCAGTGGTATAAACAAAGCAAAGTAAGACAAGAAGAAAATACAGAGTCTACTCTGCACTAACAGATGATAGTATGTTCAAAATGATGTTCGCAAAGGATTTTGTCTTATGACTATAGTGTCATGTCTATTAAAGAACACACATTGTAACCCATTAAGGATGAATAAAATTATCTTTCCCCTTCTCATGAAATGATCTTGACAATGGGATTTATTCTTGACAGATAACGTGCAACAGGAACAGTATCTAATCACTGAACCTGGACATAGGTATAAAAAGAAGAATGTGCCTGAAATTAAAGATATATTCCAAACTTATGGGCAACAGTATAATTATGTTAATCAAAAAACAAATATAATTCATAAGAGGTTGAGTAGCAGCATCTGTCAGACTCACTGTGAGTGTTAGAATGCATGGACTCGGCCAGGCTGACACTAGACGGGGTTTTGGGGGGTGAAGAGGACTCTGTGTGGGGCTGAGCGGTAGCAGGCTGAGCTCTGTCACCCAAGCCACCAGTTGAACTCTGGGAGATTGTATCATCTGCCTCAGTTTTACCACCTCTGATTGGCTCACTGGAATCTGCAGTTGTGTCACTATGAGTGTCAGCAGCGACACTGATGGACTTCTTCTCTTCACCCTGTCAGAGTTTAATGAAAGAACCATTGTTTTTCCTCATATAAAAATGTACCAGTTTACAACAAATTTCAAATGTCACATGACTAATGCCCTATTCACACAGGATAAGTATTTCTATGGACCACTGGTAATTCACAATTACCCCCTTACCTCTGTGTTATTGTGTGGTGCATTCAAACGGGACCAACAAAAGACTGTAATTCACACAAATTACAGACATTATGACTGGATATGTCATAAGTTCACAACATCCTCTTTGGTCTCAATATATTAATAAGGTACTATGAAATCAAAGTATGAATAAGAATAAAGGGGGAAAAACCCATTGATAAGGATGCAGTCTGTAAATTTGCTCTGCGCCTTCAAAATAAGAGCGGTGTTAGTACACATGAAAACAGTCTCCAGATTACAATGGAAGTGAATGGTCAGTTCTTAGCAGAGGCTTTCCCACAAATGACCAACTGAATCTATAGAGACAACTTCAGATAGTTATAAATATTAGTGTATATGTGGGTTGGCCTGACCATATCTTTCTTTTACCACATGCTGCCACACAATTTCGGCCGCTTCCTCCATTATTCACTCCAGAAAAAGACGCGCAATTGAAATCACAAACACAGACATGCACATTCACATGGGACTTGAATTATCACTGGACGTCTGTTTTTTGCTGAAACACAGTAGGTAATTTGCTGTGGAATTATTACTGAGCAAATCATGGACATGGCGCATTCGCACAGGACTAAGAACTCAGACATTCTCCGTAATTATTCAAAATTACTACTGGTCCATAGGTAATACTTATCCCGTGCGAATAAGGCATAAATCGTATTAATGAAATATCTCGCTTCACCTCACTGTCTGCATCTACTGCCTGAACATCCACCTCACTCCTGACAATGGCCTCCTCCGCCTGCAGAACACCTGTGGTCTCTGGAGCTGGAGGATCTGCAGTGCTTTCAGACAGTTTCTTGGCAGCATGGATCCTCTGAGGATGCAGCCGACTTAGAGACATGTAATAGAAGCCGTCATGTTCACCGTTCAACACATAGCCAGAGAAAGACATCCTGCGGAACTCCTGTTGGAATTTTTTAGGACCACAGGGAGAAAGTTAAAATAGATTCACATTTCATGGAGTTATGATACAGTCAGGTATATAGATGGGTATTCTTCTGAAAGTTTGTGTATGCGTAAATATCTATCCTGCGCAAAAAATGCATTTTCTGTTCAGTGTTCACACTAATATTCCTGAAGTATGGTGTGCCCTTGCCTCTTTGAATTTTTCCAGAGACTGTTCTGGCCCAAAGACAAACTGAAGTGGCACATCTTCACAGTGACAGTGCGGCCGACCACTGGAGCGCAAAACATGCTCTGCTACTTTCTGCAGTGTGGCTGAGCTGATGACCCGAGAGTGACGGAGGGCGGAAACAATCTCATCCTCCAACAGCCAGCGGATCTGAAACAAAATGAGAGGATAAAAGCAAAAAATAAATAAATCACCGTTCTCTCTGCAGATATGACAACTGGAAAAAAACTTTTTTGGGTGACAGTTTGCAGTGAAATGCATATATTTATATCTAAGTAAATAATATTTATAACAATTTAAACATGGGTAACAGTCCCATGATGCTGTAATTACCTTTACTACATACAATTCCAATGCTCACAAAAAAAAAAAAAAACACACACATTGTAATTTAAAATCACAATCATGTAGAATATTTAATCTGACCGAACATTGGTTGGGAGAGATTATTGTAATCAATCAGTCTGTCTGTCTGTGTCCACAGAGACATATCACGCTATAACTTAAGTAATACTAGATATATTATCATAATATTGCACACACTGATGCATATATACATATAACAAAATTATCAATATAGCAAAAGGTCAAAGGTCAAGGTCACATTTAGCAGAAAGGTCAAAACCACATTAATGGCTCTAATTCCACAACGGGTTGTCATAAAAACTTGAGATTGGCACAAAATAAGGGCGAAATTAGACATTCTCTGAATACTAGTTGCTACTAGACATATGTGTATTTCAAAGGTGGAAAAAAGTTTTTGAACACCCCATGCATCTGTAATCTATTACTGCATGTGATCTGGTCTATCGAGGATAAAACTGGATGTTTCAGTGAGATAATGAAACACACCGAGAGCATGACATATTGAAACTGTCAAGAATTTAGTTTGTCATGCTAACAAATAACAGAGTCAGTTTCTTCTTGTCTGTGTGATGCAGCCACACCAGATATCTTCTTATTCAGACATTTATCTGACATGAAAGCAGCTATTTGTGCTTGTAAAATATATACCTGGTTTTAGGCATTCAGTGAACTGGTGGAAAGATGTATCTTATTGCAAACTTTAACACTTAAGTAGGTTCAGCTCTCTATAGTTGGTTGAAGCTGCCCATTTTTTCAGTTGTAATTACACGGTGTCATATTTTATTTTTCAGCTGTACTGAATATTACTCACCTCATCCATTGTAGCCAGAATTGCTAACTTGTGAGGAAGTGGAAGTTTGGACAAAGAATCTCCAGAGACTCTAAATAAATAAAAAGGCAGAGAGTTCAGACCAAGTTGCTGTAAACCAACTCTTTATCGACCTGTACGTAAAATAAATAAAAAAGTATGTGTTGAATAAACTCACCCATCAACACCTGCTCCCCTCAGACTGTCCAGTGCAGCCATGAGCTCCTCATCAGACCGGTACGAGGAGGGCTGGCCTGGAGAGCGGTTCAGAGACACACTGCTTTCTGAGGTATACCTATACATCCACACAACATATAAACAGAGGGTTCATAGTTTAAAATCAAGGGTCATTATATCTCTAGCAAAATAAAATCCTGAGACAGCCTCTATCTATTTGGATTTCTGACAGATTTTGAACCCATTTCTCACATATTAAAGGTTAACCAGATTGAGAACTGGCAACAACTACCACGATGATTTTCCTTTGATTTGTTACCAATTTCTCTCACACCCTAACATGCAGATTTTTGATATGATATAAGACCTTTTGCAGCTACATTGGCTACATTGGGGGGGGGGTCCTAAATGTGAGGTAAAATAGATAGATCTTTATTTGTCATTGTAACAAGTACAATGAAATTAAAACTTGCCAACCTATCAGTGCAACAATCATAATAATTAAAAGAACTAAAATATGAAAACATAAAAACTAAAAGAGCTCAAAAAAAATCTGGTATGAAAAAAAAATATATATATATATACATGCATAGCAAAATCAGAGCAACAGTATATCAGAGTATATATTACCATATATAATATTATTGTTTACTAGTCTTTCACTTTTTTTTTGTTTTACAAGTGCTCAAGCAGTGTTGGTGTAGTACTTAGATAATTCAGATCAGGTTCAGGTTTTTCATTTCATGTGTTTAGTTCTCCTTCATCTAATTGGACTTTATTAATAAACCTCAAGTTCAAGGTATGGAAAAAAAAAAAACTTTCACACCGACTTACCTGTTGTGATGGAAATCTCCCATGACTTCAATCTCCAGAGGTAAAGTCAGGACAAAAATATCTAATGTAACTGAGAGCTCATTCAGATCCACAGACTGTAAGGCCTCAGCATTCTCCAGACAGGAAATAAGCTCACCTGCAACGACCAAACTGAAATAAGAGCTTTGAAAATATCAACGCATATTTTGTGACAGCAGCACAAACGTCTCACAATTCAAAATGCTGGAGACTAAGTGATGAAAATAAAGCAGAACATTTTCATTTTTGGATGGCACTTTTGTTGTAAGTGGCAGTGTGTAGAAAGGTCAAACATGGTCGATACTCCACTAGGAGCACTGGGTTTGCACTCACCGAGGCAGGTAGGTAGAGACTGTATGGGCGTGGAGCCGTGGCTGCTTTTCATATTGACAGAACATGTGACGTGAACAAACAGTGGTGGCATATCCAGCTGGGCACCCTCCTGCTCCAATAGGGAGTCTCCCTCCAGGATGCTGAATGAGTCCTGGTCTTGGTTGACAGTGTTGGAGTCCGACAGGGACTGGTCTTCACCGTCTACCTGGGCTCTGGTGCCTGGATGTTCCTCATACTCCACCACTAGATCTGTATCACTCTCTGTCATGATGCAGCAGCCTGACACATTTTCTACACACAAAAAGGTGAAATGTTAAAATACTGCTTTGCTTTAGGAACTCTTAAATAATGTTTACCACAAGGCTGTTGAGGATATGGCCCATGATATGATAGTCTATTTGTTATCAACTGGGTCCGATCAGTAAAATAATACCAGAGTAACTTAAAAATGTCAACTCCAAATTCCAAATCTCTAAAATTATAAATATTAAATATTCTCCCTCTCCCTCTTTTGTGCCTTTGTAGATCCACTGAGATCTGTAAGTTGTAATGCACAAGTGTAAATGAGAAATTGTTGAAAACAAATATTAAAATGTAGAGATTTGGTTTGTTCATGGCTGTTGATGTAATTCACATTTTTTATGAAAGGAATGTTTGCTTTTAAAATGTAACTTCAATTTCATTTCTTTGCACCAAACAAAGAGGAACATTTGGAGCCGTCATTGTATTTAGGCCATTATGTTATTATTTTACTGGTCTGATCCACTTGACATCAAATTGGGCTGTATGTAACGCACCGACTAAAATAAGTTTGACAGCCCTGGTTTACTATATTGACTACAAAGGTGTTGAGCCACATTTACATTGCAGAACAAATTAACAAAAAAAGGGAAAGGTGGGGTAAAAAAAGTGTAGAGTGGGACTGATCTCACAAAAAATAATTTATATCAATGCAAACTCAAGAGCCAAAAGACTGCTCAACTCAATATAAAATTCCCACTTCATCACTACATGCACCTACACAACTCATACTGCCATTTCCTTCCTTCAAGGAGAGAAGACGTGTTATTGAGCTGTCCCTACTTTATCTCTTTTCTCTCCTTTGCTTCTACTGTCTAATTTTTTTTTACTTTTTCTTGGATCTGCTGCCTTCTGAGCTCAAATCATCATGGAATTAATCAATGGTAAGTCAATGACCAATTGAAACATTTTTAGATTTCCATTTTCAATATGCATATTTTATCCTTCTGGATATAATACTGTCATTGTTCCTGTTGTGCATTGAGCCACTACATTGAAATGACATTTTGATGAAAAATTTAATTTTACAGAGTTTGGCTAGGTCATTACAAATGTTGTCATGGGCCTGATGAAAAATACAGAATGCTGTCATATGCATTTTAATATACATATAAACGAAATTAAAAAGAAATAATAAATTATCTACGCTCAATGGAAATTACATATACTCCATGAGGCTTTTAAAAAAAAAATCATATAATTGTTTGTTTGATTTTCTCTGTTTTGAAGATTTTCTAACTCACCATCTTCAGTAGCTGGCTCAGCCTCCGATACCAGCTCCTCACTCGGCCTCCTCTCCATCTCACCGTCCTCTGAATCCTCCTGACAAGACAGAAAACAGAACTCACCATTACCTGATTTTCACACAAAAACTCTTCTTAATCAACCCAAAAATATCCAGGTATCTCTAAGCACCAGTCTTTGTTCTTATTTTTATTCCTGCATTCTAAATCTACACCTTTTCAGATATTTCTTAGTTACATTAATCTTCATCAGTCTGTAAGGAATGCACCACACACACACACACACACACACACACACACACATAAACTCACCTCTTTCTTTGACGATGGTGGACAGTAGAAGAAGTAATGTGGATTAGAGGGCACAGTTTTGAAATGCTGTGACACAATCTCCATGAATTTATCCTGTTGAATAAATCATCCCAAATGTTCATGACATCAATACCACCACAAATGAGCTCACATAAATCATCCACTTATTAAAAGTTAGAACAAGGTCAACTTTAACTATTAAAAAGATAATTTATACTTTCAAATAGAGATGGGAGATTACCTGGATGATTTTGTGCAGATCTGGGTAAACTTCACATTTCTGCTGCGTGTGAAGTAATGACAAAGGAAATTCTGGGACTTTGGCCATGTTGGACTCATCCAGGATCAGTGGAGATGTAGGAGCAGAAGACTTCCCTCGACTTTCAGCTTCACTGGTATCATCCATGTCGACACTAATGGCCAAATTATCATCAAGTTAAATGCCAAGTTGTGCCAAATGATTGTGTCATTGACGTGATTGTTGCACATTTTACATCCAATATCTTTTCACCTGCATGATTTGTATATGTTCATGAGGTTATGATAAATATACACTGTCATGGAAAAAATATCATTCTTAATTTAGATTGGAATCATTTGATTGTCCTTGTGGTTTCATGTTAGTGTAGTTTTACAATTAGAGTTACAAAAACAATCTATCTTACTATGGTCTCTTTATGTAAACCTCTGAGTAGTCTGTTAGTGGAATCGTCTCTGTGTGCTAATGAACTTTCAGCATGTATGCAAATAAACAACTCTAACCTGTGGCTGCTTAGTTCAGAGCACTCTCACAGAACAGAAAACCAAGGCAATTCAACATCCAAATGATAAACCTTACTTTAACATGTCAATCATATTGTAATTTCCTACAACAGCACTTTTCTACTTGATTCTTGATGAGTCTGTGGTGTTACCTGGACAAAGACATCATGGTGGACCTGTCATCCATCCTGTCTTCTTCAGTCTCTCCAATAATAAAAGTAGGGTGGCTCCTTGAAAGTTTGGAGTCCCCTCTCCATCCTGGAGCTCCACCGAGCTCCCTGAAGACCCGGATATGTCCACAGAGGGTCTGCAAGAATGAGGTGACATCTATTTCCTGCAGAGACTCCTCGCAGTAGTCCATGGCCATCAGGACGTCATGAGAGCTGATGTTATACGACTGCTGCAGGCTCCGATACACACCTGAGAACACAGGTAGAAAACACACTAAGTTATTGGCATTGATACAAATCCTGAAAATCATAAATTCTTTCTCCACACGTTGTAGTAATCTGCAGATGACATTAGAAATTAGAATGCTGACATCTAATTTGACCATAAAAGAACACACATTGTCTACAAGAAAGGAAACAATCAGTACTAATTAAAAAGATTTTGCTGTAATTTACCTATTTGCTAGGGTTAGGACATATATATATATATATATATATATATATATATATATATATATGGAAGAAACTGGAAGAGAAGTTATGAAAGATAAACTAGTTTTGTTCTTCATGTCTAAATAATGTGACAATGTGCCAGATATTGTGAGGGAACAGGGTGGTGACCTTTGACATAGCTCTGATGGTAATGCTCCTGCAGCAGGCTGCAGTAGTTGGCCAAGTCCTTGTGTTTGTGTGGCTGAGTCAGGAGGTCAGTCCATGGAGACGGACTGCTACGATCCTGAGACAGTGACCTGTTGATGGAAAAGGACACACAGGGACATGACCACACTCAGTTAGAGAGTGAATGTACCAGATCATGAGACCACCGTGAGATTGAACATTTATGAGTAACAGCCATAGTCTCTATGTCAACACAGAATTTACAGAAGACAATGTTTAAACATGTAGCTGTAGCCCAGGTCTACTAGAATAAGCAAATTCATAGAAGCTGAAAAGCCTGTGATAGACAGCTGCACCTCCACAGCATGCGAGTAAGCATTGTGTATTTTAGGGAATAGGCAGGGAGATACATGAAACAGGTAAAAAGAGACTGCAATCACCAAAGACTGCTGCAACAGTGTTTAAAATCCAAGTTGCAGTCAAATGCCAAAACTGCAGCAACATACCCAATCACCTGCAAAGCTGCAAGAAGCACAGTCATACAGTCTGAAGTCCAATAAACCCTTACATTCTTTGTCATATCACATTTTCCTCTGAAAAACTAAAGTACCTTAAGTTTATAAATGTATGCATAAATTAAGTGAATCTTCCATATGTACACAGCAGAAAGAACTCCACTGAGGATGTAAAGCAAAACAATGTTCGGTGTTTGGATTAAATTATGTGTCTTTGTAGTCTAGACGCCCCTAGTGGCAACAAATCTAATTTGCTACCGTAGTAGTCTAGTTGTGCTCAATGTAACCTTTGGCTAGATTTCCTTGAAACTGGCTGACGAATCACAGTAAGTATTATGATCTGGACGTTGCATGACTTTTAGTTGTCAGGACACCATGTTGGCAGTAAACATGACGACCGTGGTGCCACTTTAAACATTATGGCGACCACTTTCGCACCATTGGCGTGCACATCTCACTTCAGTTCACGTGTAATTCAGATTTATATGCAGAAATTGAACAGATTAAATATAACAGACCCCTATAATGCCCGTGGGATGCTTTTCAAAAGTATCTCCTCCTCAGCTGAAGAAGAGGTCCCCGATTGGTGGAATGCTAACATCTACAGCTAGCTCATCAGCTTCCCATCAGTTTACACAGGGAACTCTCTGAGAGACTACAAGAGGCTTTAGGTTCACAAATGTTGTTAAATGCAAAAAGTAATTTCCCCTATTTGCTACAAAAGCAGTTTAATACACAAGTAATGTCAACTTCATATTAACAGTGTGAAGTTGAGTGTTTTTCTGGTTTGAGATATTGTTTGTTCAGTATTACGTAATTATCATCCTTGTAAATCAAAGCTGGACTGACTGTACATATCCTGATGAAGAAAAATAAAATTCTCACTTTGTACAGTAATCAATACCTGGCTTTTCTGCCTCCGCCCATAATAATATGCATTACATAGGCTAAATATCATCTAAAATGAATGTGTATTTGCAACATACTATATGGCAAGCTATTACAAAAAAAATAGTAATAATAATAATTTTACCAAAAAATAAAATGTCTCTGAGTGTCTGGGGTCACCAGAAATGTATGATATTAAAATGAGGTCACAAGTCAAAAAATCATGGGAACCACAGCATTAATACATGCGTAGTAGCCTAGATGTGCTAATTCAGTAACATTAGCAAAGGGAAACAATTTTATTACTTTGTAGTCACACTTTTCCAAGTAGTCTATCACATGTTTTGTTTTTTTAATATTTATCAATGAACAGAAGACTCACTAGGCGTGCTGCCAAAAACAAAATATAAAAACAGTTTTACTTCTATATCTCATTCATTTAGAAATAATTTAACAAAGGACCAACATTAATGCTAACATAGCTTGTTAATGTAGTTTAATACATAAATAATGTATTTAACTATTTTAGTTGATGATATACAAGCTACAATGTGGATCAAAACTATGTAAAAGAAGCCGAAACATTTCCTCACAATGGTAGTACTGGGGACATGATCTGGTCACTAACTTCATTTGTCACTTGATATTTTTTCAATCAACTTATCTTCAATGTTTGAAAAAAACTGAAAGAAAATAGTGATAGCAACACTGAATATGGTACAAGTAAATGTAATTGTGGAAAATAGATGAGGAACAGCTTTTGGTCCATTATTAAGTGTATCTCAAAGACACAAAACATGTGTCTTGACAGTGACTGAAAGCTAATTCTACACAAATGTTTCCTGTAGAGCATAGCTGAAGTCCACCCTTGTCTAATGACTGCTAATTCTGCATCGATAATATGAGAAATTCTTACCAGTGAACATAAAGTCATTTTTCCACACGCTCTACACAAGGTGAATGAACAGGAATGCACTTTGATTGGGTTATATATTTGTGATAAAGCACATACATGCTCTTCTCCAGAGCAGTCTTCAGGAGCTCATTTTACAGTTTGCTTTGTGTCACAGTGCTGCACTTGCTGTGTGTATGTAGCGACACAAGCCTATACAGGAAGAACAGCAAGGCCTGGGAAGGGAAGGTTGTGTTCAGAGCTTGCAGTTTAGAAAAAGCAACACTTTCCCCATTGTACAGAGGACAAGCGGGTCATAGGGTCTCAGAGACATCCAGTGAAAAGCTGAGCAGCACCTCACCAAAGGGGGAAGGACAGCAAAAACACAGAATTGAACAGTGCTACCTGCACTTCATCTGCTGATACATCTCCCAGGATTCAGCATCTTGAGGTCTATTCTCACCCACAAAGACAACCAGAGACAAACATGTTAACAAAACTGACTAGAAGTTGATGCTAAATAAAAGGCTCAGTTGACTCACACAATGGTGGAGACATGAATCAATTCAAGGATCATTGGGTTTATCAAAATTTGGATCTTCTGTGACCTTTATGGTGTTGTGAACTCTAGAGGGTTTACCTGAAGAAGATGTCCCTGGGGTGGCGGGTGGAGGAGGGGTGTACCAGCTGCTCCTTCAGCTGCTCCAGAGAACAGTTGTAGACGTAGACAGGACACTTGAGCTGGCTGTTGTCACTGGTGCTCTGCTGGGAGGCCTGTCGGCTGAAGCTGATATGAAAGTCTGCCTTCTGTGGTTCAGAGAACTGGACTCCTTCTTTCTCCCCTAAATCTAGAAGAAAGGAGATACAAGGGAAGCATCACTGTAAAGGAGGCTCTTGAATGCCAGTTCAAACTAATTTCAGATAAAAAAAAAAACAAAATTAAACTGTCTGCAGCTAAAAATACAGATAGAAAAAATAATACAGATAATAAATTACATACCTGATGATGCATGACAATAAAATGAGACACAATACAAGAAATACCAATACAAATTAATAAGAACAGTATATTAAAATTACAATTGAATAAGTTTCCATATGCTCTGATATTTACCTCATTCTATTTGCAGGATCATATCCTTTTGTCTATTCAATGAGGTAAATGCCAGTCAAAATAACTAATTTGTTTGTTCTTTTTTGATAATCTGTTTTTCTTAACACTTCCTGATGACATGCAACCTTTTATCTTGAGACTAAGGTGTAAATTAGGATAATTGTCAACCTGTGTGGTTTTATTACAGATATGTGGCAATCATCTTAATTCTGCAAGTCATTTACACTTTTTTTAAAGTTACAAATGTTTGTTGAATGTGAAAGTATCATACTGAAAAAGTTAAGAGAAAGCTACAAGAAGATTATAATGTGTTGTTGGATATAGACTCAATCTAATGCATTTGTAGTCACTAGCCTCACCTGAGCCTGAGGTTCCAGTCTCTGTCTCAGACACCCTGCCATCCAAGGTGTCCTGGTCCACATTCAGGGGGTCAGTGGGTACCATCTGGCACTCAGACCATGGTGAGAGCACAGGGGACCTGGCAGTAAAGTGTCCACTGCTGGAGCTCCGTCGCATCTTAATGGTCAGACTGAGGCCAGACTCAGATCTCTCCAGCCCACTGGTGGAGCCGGATAGAGAGTCAGCCTGAGATTTGTTACTGGCCGTCAGAGTGTCCTCCTCCTGCGTGCTGACATTACTCTGAGGCTCGGTCTCCAGCCCAGACGCCATTAACATGAGAACATCTGCGACAAACACAATGACTCTTTTAATCCCCTCTTCAAAAAATATTTCACAGAACCACATTGTAAACATGTCAAAACAAGTATTCTGAGAATGCCTAATCTTGCCCCTATTTTGTGTCAATCTCAAGTTTCTAGGGCAACCCGTTCTTGAATTGGAGCCAATAATGTGATTTTGACCTTTCTGCTAAATGCGACCTTGACCTTTTGAAACATTATTTCATTATATGTATATATGCATTAGTGTGTAATATTATGATAATATATTCAGTATTGATTAAGTTATAGTGTGATATGTCAATACTTGACACACACAAACAAGTTAATTTTGTGACATGTGACCTTTGACCTCCAGAGATCTCAAAAACTATTGGTGGTAGGTGATAACACCAATGAGAATTGCAGAAATCTTCATTCCACATCTGAAAGTTCTGTGATGCTTTTAGTTAACAATACATGCAGTCTTATAAAGTCTATACACTATATTATGTATATACAGTCATTCTCAAATGCTTCAATAAACGCTGAACAGAGGTATGTAAATGGTATATGTGCGAAGTAGATAAATGTGTGTTTACCCTCCACTGCAGACCTTGCTAATAACAGACTGTAGTAAAGTGGACTATACTCTAATAACAGACTGTAGTAAAGTGGACTATACTCTAATAACAGACTGTAGTAAAGTGGACTATACGCTAATAACAGACTGTAGTAAAGTGGACTATACGCTAATAACAGACTGTAGTAAAGTGGACTATACTCTAATAATAGACTGTAGTAAAGTGGACTATACTCTAATAATAGACTGTAGTAAAGTGGACTATACTCTAATAACAGACTGTAGTAAAGTGGACTATACTCTAATAATAGACTGTAGTAAAGTGGACTATACTCTAATAATAGACTGTAGTAAAGTGGACTATACGCTAATAATAGACTGTAGTAAAGTGGACTATACGCTAATAACAGACTGTAGTAAAGTGGACTATACTCTAATAACAGACTGTAGTAAAGTGGACTATACTCTAATCATACCTGCAAACTCATGAGGGTTAAAAAAGGTGACAAACTAATCGTTGCCCCGCCCCAACCCCCCCCCCCCCCCTGCGGGTGCTACCAAACAAAAGACAATATTTCAGTTAATAAATCGTGCACTTTTTATTTTTGCAATTTTGAGAGAATTACTTTCATTACTCAAACTATGAACAAAACTGCACAGAAACTGAACATAAATTCATTGATTGTTCTAGGTCTTTTTTCATCCTCAGAAACCCTCACATTGGACCCGTGGTGAACAGCTCTAATTAAATCATGAAAGGTATGTGTAATTTGTTTAAACCGGGCCGTAGGTTTAATGTAGTCCGCCATGTTTTTTGGACCCCGCATCTCCCCCCGTTGCAGCCCGGGCGCACGGCGAAATCCTCCCCGTGTGCCCCGCACCGCCTGTGCATAAATCCGAATGAGGGGTTGGGGGCGACCGGTGGGGATAATCCTCCGGGGTGGCACTGGCTCAAGGTTGGGGTTATAGTGGTTGCGGACCCCGGCGTTGTGAAACCCCGGGGTCCGCACTGTCCGTCCCCCGAAGAAAATCATCCCCACCGCGGCGTCCCGCTTCCCACTCCCCGGGCGCGAAGCGACCTGGCCGGCGTCCCCTGCGGACCACCGTCCAGCCCTCTCCGTCCGTAAAATTCTGCATTTTATTTTATATATATATATATATATATATATATATATATATGTGTGTCTGTGTGTCCCGTGTTGTGTGTGTGTTCTGTAGTGTGTGTGAGCGTGCGTATTTTAATTTTAACAAAGAAAAGAGAGACAAAAAGAAAAGAAAAAGAAGCTAGCTAACACGGAAATCTCCGCCGAAGCCGGGCGGAAAACTCCCGTGAAAGTAAAATAAAAATAAAAAAGTGGACGACGTTTCGACCTAAATAGGTCTTCTTCAGGTCCAAATAAATAAAAACCAGAAAAAGGAAAAGGTTTTGTGGTGGTTTTCGACCAAAATAAAGCTTGAAAAAAAATTCGGTCAGCGGATAGATTTGACGGAACAGAAATTTCATTTTTGACTGATTAAATAAATAAATAAAAAAATAAAATAAAAAGCTTTATGCGCATTTTGCAGTGATTAATCGTAGCAGCGTAGTTTGGTGTCAAAATGCGTAAAGGTCGGCAGATATGTAATCTATCGCACTCAGTTATGACATAAAACCAACAAAAAATTTTCTGGATTTACCTCAGCACACGTTGCAGTCAGCACAGCAAAAAAAAATCTTCACAGCGCAGTTGTTCAGGTACTCCAAATCCGAGGCCGCGACAGTGAACGTGACAGTTTCGTTTGTTTGGAATGTGAGTTTCATACTCGCGCGTTAACGTTACGAGATCTTGCACGCGACTAGGTTTTAACTTTGTAACTGGCAGTCATGGAATGACCGTTGAGAGTGTATGATGTATGTACTGTAGGCTATCTCAGTGGGAACGACAGGCAGAGTGAGACAGACCAACATTATACAATATAGCTCTGTAGTCTGTCTCTGTAGTCTTGCCTGGCCTGGCCTGCCTGCCCACCCCCCCCACCCCCCCAAAAAAAACTCTTCGGATCTACACGATTCACGTAAGTGACCTATTTCAGGATCAAAACGGCGAATTTCGCCGAAAGGTGACTAGTTTGCAGGTATGTCTAATAAGTGTGTGAGGAGGTGGCCCATTTCCGGGGCATTTTTTCAGTAGCTTTTAATCGTGCAGCTTTTCTAAAAGATCATTTCAACATTGACCCCACTAAGGGCTAATAATAATCATCATCATCATCATTTAAAAATAAAAAAAGAATTTCAAAAGGGAACTTTCATTGATAAAGGACAAAGAGGCAAGTGCTCTAGCACCCCCTAACGTCTATCTGTGCATGCCTATGAAATGAAAATTTCTAAAGTTCTATTTTACAAGTTTACAAAGGCTAATTCTCAATTTCTTTTGGAAGTAATTATGAATATTACAAGCTCAAAATTACTAGAATATGAGTCAATACAGAACCACATTCCTCCCGAACATCAAATGAATCTAAAAGACTCGAATGATTTTTCTTGGCACTCAGCATTACCTGTGAACGTAGCAGGGAGGAAGGTGAGAAGGATCTGCTGAGAACTGATGTACTTGGCATAACACCTCCACTGTGGGGTAGAACAGCTCCGTTCTCCCAGCAGGGGCTCCTCATCCACAAGATCTGCATTACTGAAACTCTGCCAAAGAGGACACATTTTACTTTACTATTTCACCAATGAGGATTCATCAGTAAGTTCACTCAGTCTGTACCCGAACATTCGTATCACTGGAGACACTAAAGGCAACAGCACAAAAATTATTTTATATGTGGTATTACATCAGACTGAGTGTAATCCTTTTTTAAATCACTGTGCAAGATGTCTTTAAATAAAAGCAATTTGTTTTCTTTTTTTGGAATAAAAGGGATAGCTACACAATGGGAAAAAAGCATTCTTTTGGATTTGCCACATAAGAAATATAAAATTCGTGGCCCATTTCCACCTCATCACACAACAAAATCCTGTGTAACATATCCCAGTCTGAGATTAAATAAATAAAATTACTGGGTTTCAGGTAGAGTAGAAGAGGTTTGTATTTAACTTTCTCAAGACTTAGATCGAGTTAAGGTCACTGGGAGGTGCTAGGCAGTTTGGGAGATTTCCTTTGCAAGGGAATCACTCAAATGGCAGATAGAGTAGTGAATGATATAATGGTTTTATACTTATTGATAATCCACTAGTCAGTTGGCAGATTAGGCGTTAGGTTGCAGGTTAGCAATGTGTTTTCTTCACTGCTGAATGTCACCATAGCGACACCAAACAGAAAACTCAACTGATCTAAATATGTGCCTTCAGTCTTATTGAAAACCCATTTACTAATAGATTGTCATATTAAAAACCTTGTACATAACTAATACAAATTATGTACCACTAACTCATTTAAATAGTTAATTTGAATGTTTCGATTAAAATCTCTCCGTATTACTAGTTTATAATGTGAATAATGTAAACATTTCAAGAAGGGGCTTAAATAAAAGGAAACAAACAAGAACAGCATCAAATATGTGTAAGCAGAAAATAGGCCTATATTGAATTTACTGAATTTACACACAATCCAATATATGTATGAGAGCTGAAAAATATATTGTTTGAGCATCAACATCACGATGTACCTGTGCACAATAGCGGTCCTGCAATTAGGGTGAGTCTGTTCTTAATTTCTAGGGTATGTGACACACACTGTACACAGCAATCCACTAATCACAATGATTCTTAATCAATTTGGAAACTTTGAACAACTTTGAAAAATAAGCAACAAACAAGAAAAGATGCACTGTTAACTGAAAACTTGGTGCCAAAAAGAGAAGTTTGACCATTTACCTCAGCACCACACAGCTATTATGTGTATGTGTATATATATATATATATATATATATATATATATATATATATATATATATATTTTTTTTTTTTTTTTTTTTTTTTTTTTGCAGGGTTTAAATAAAAATCTGAATCTGATTTTTTATTTTTTTTTTTTTACAATATCAAGCTGCCCTAATATATATCATTATCTGGATATGAAATGCCTAATACATGGATGAAATCACACAGTCCCTACAGAATGTCAGTAGTTGGCTCCTGATGTTTCTGGTGTTACCTGTAAAGTGCTGGTAGACCCCATCACCTCTTTACTGCTGCCAGTGGTGTGAAATGAAGTCATAATGTCCTGTCTGTCTGGAGGTTTCAGACACTCCTCTGATTAAAAGACAAAAAACATCATCTGAAATGTCTGCTTTTACTACATATACATAATTTAAAGAAGGGGTGTCAAAGTAATTTTTGTTCAGGGCCACATACAGCTGAATATGATCTCAAGTTGGCAAAACTAGTAAATTAACAGGGATAATAACTTATAAATAATAGCTTTGTGTGTGTGTGTGTGTGTAATTTATTAAGAAAAATAAGTAGAATTTTAACAATTTTGTTTCAGCTTTATTAATACCACAGCTGAAATCTCACAGTGGATCTAAAAATACATAAAACATTTAGTAACTAGGGCTGCAATGACTATTCAACAAATAATCAACAGCAAAATTAGTCAACAATTAATTTTGCAGTCCTCATGCCAATAGTCACATTATCATATGTCCCCACAGCAAGTAAGGGAATGATAAATGTTTCACTGTAACTATCAATAGGTACACAGACCCTGCAGCTAACGAACGTTTGCTGTCTCTCCTAAATGACGACATTAAAGTCGACATTTGATTTAAACTTTTTTGACATTTTGAGATTAAAGTCAAAATTTGATTTCATCTTTATTATCAACCTTTCCAGATTAATGTTGAAATTTTGACTTTAATCTCGTCATATTAAAAAGAAAATATTTCTTCACACGTGGCCCTCATATTCCATCATAGGTCCCTGAACAAAAAATAGTTGGGAGTAAAATAGTCCTATAGAATCATCATCAGAGGACTAATATATACAGACCTTTAATTACAGGTAAGGAGAAAGGAGCCATGTGCCCGTCCCGTTCCCGCTCTAAGATGTGATGCATGAAGGTGACATGGTCACTGTCGACTAGAGGGATTTCTCTGTCACTGAGCTCTTGCTCCAGGCTGCTGTGGAAGAGGCTGAGCAGCAGCTCATTGGGCAGGCAGGAGGAGCCATGGAGCTGCTCGTCATTCTCCACCGCTGCACATATGACAAAGAACACAGTGTACAACTGCTGAGACATGTTCTTATCTAATGATTTCATTGAAGAATCTGAGGATGGCCCACATGACTACCTGTGCTAAAGGTGAGGAAGAACAGCTCAACCTGCTGGCATTTGGGAAGCAACTGGATCAAGTCAAACTGGAACGGAACCATGTGGATGCTGTCAGAAGCCAAAGACTCTCCTGAAACAAAAAAGAAACAAAAAATTAAGGGTAGAAATGTAAAATGCACGCTTTTTTTTTTAATCTACTCCTAAACAGTATTGTGAAAAATATTTACCACCTATCTGATTTCTTAGGTTTATACATATTTGTCACATTTAAATCTTTCAGGTCCAACAAATGTTATTATTAGACAAAGTTGACCTGAGGAAATGAAAAAGTCTTTAAATGATTATTTGCTTGATCAAGTAAAAAAAAAAAGATATGTAAACCTACCTGACCTTATGTGAAAATGAACTAGCCCGCATAGTTACATCTCTAATTAACTGTGACTAACCACATTTTTGGCTAACTTAGTTCAATTTCATCAAATATCACTTTATCTGAAACATTTAAGTGTTACAAAGGTGCAAAAATTCTAAGATATTCAGAACAGGTTGAATTCTTACATTAACAGAGGTACAAAGGTGAGATAATATTTTTCTGAGCTAAGTAAGAACAGGGTAAGAACCACAGCTTGACCTCATCGCTACTTAAGTTGCTATTTACCTTTACGCCCTCAGCTCCACCCTTTTGTCCACATTGAGTTCCACAAAAACAAAGATGGCACCGGTCGAAAGGCACGTTTGAACTTTCCAAATGGTGCCATAATCACTTGTTGCTATCAGTGTCTACATCCAAATATTTTTTTTTTTACGTTTAATTCTTTAGTACTGATCCCAGAAATTCTAACCAAATTTGATGAAACATGCATCCCCTATACATTGTATTACCTTTCAAATCCTTGAGTCCAGCTGGCAGTAAGCAAACCTGGTCCTTATTCTGGCACAACTGGCTCAGATATTCAAAGGTCATCATGGTGGACATACAGGCCAAATCTCTGGGAAAGATCTAGAACAGCAAAGAAAGCCATTATGAAACAGAGCTCAGCTGTATGGGTGAAGATACTGTATAAATGGCATCTACACACTGCCTGAGGGACTTCCTGGTATTTGAGGCCCTGGAAGTGGCGGTGCTGGTCCATGCAGTTCATCACCGTCCCACTCTGTGGCTCTACCCAGCATTCAGTGACAAGGTTGAGATCTGTGTCCATGTCAACAGCCTCCACCTCCGTGTCATTGTCATCATCAGTGGAGAAGCTAGAAAAGCATGAAAAACAAATATGACATATCATATGTGCTACTATAGTACCAATAAGCCTACACCTGCAAATGGACATCAATCAGTCCTGTTGCATCGACAACCTGTCCGTCCATGGAAGTGAATCTCTCCTTTACTGTAGTTCTCCCTGAGGTTTCTCTTTTCAACTGGGGTTTTTTTTTGTTTTTCCTTGCCTGTATTCCAGAATGACACGTGTGTAAACAAAATTGGTTTGGCTTGAAGTAGTAAATGACCTGTGATAAAAGCGGAATCATAATTTGACTTGATTGATTGGATTCCTTTGTAATTTTATTTGTATTGTATTGTTTGATGTATGGAGGCCTCGCCCCTAGGGGTCAGAATGATCTGAAGTGAACCAAATAGAAAGTCAAATGGATGGAGAATGGTCTGATGCAAAGTGATATCAATGTGACCAGAAATATATTGGACACTTCAGCAATGCTAAACATTTCAGCACTGCAATCCTCCTCCACTCTTGTTTTGTAAGCAGATGCCATTTTGCTCAGGGTATTACTGATGTTATACATCACATTACAAACTGCATCAGTGCCCATTTGATTTTGGAATGCAGATCGGCTGTGTAAAAGTCCAGCCTGTCTCACCTCTGTTAGTCCTTTAGCTTAGCTGATGAAATTAATGGTAGCAAAAAGGTGGGATCACAATCTCACCTTTTTCCAGGATCTCTGTCTAACAGTGGCTAGTACCTTCCCTTTACTTTTTTATACCATTATTACAATGATATATGCATAGGTCAAATGACAGGGGGTACTTGGGGGTACTATACCCCCCATTGAAGACCATTACCCCCAAAGAGACAGAAATATCACTTTTGAGAGGGTCAGGTCATTTTGCTGTACAAGTCAACTCCCATTTTCACTGCAGGAACATTTTTGTGTTGCTATTTCAGAACATCTATTTCGTACCAAACCATTTTGATAACAGATTTTTGTAGACTACTGCTTTGTTCTTCTGTGGTGGTATGTTTTTTCATAGTATGCTCCTTAATCACATTAAATAATTGATCGGGTTTCACAAATCTGAGAGTAATTGTCTTGATTTACTGACACCAACTACCATAGACTATAATATAAAATTGGCTTGTGTTTATCATGGATATGAGAGAGTTGTGTGTTCCCTGTAGGTCTAATGATATCTAAAAATTAACCAAAACTAGATTTCATGAAATAAGCAGTAGACTTCCTGTAAATGTATGACTTAGAATAGTATTTCAGCCTATTTAAGGTCTATCTTTTGGCAGTTGATTAAACAGACCTATTTTGGATCTATTATAGTAATAATGACATGTTTAGACCTTGTCTGTGTTTTTGTGATCACGGTGGACATTGATACGGTAGTGGACCATGATGGTCATAGAACAAGTGACGGAGTAGTACCCACCAAATATGGTGGGGCAATTCGCACACTGGGTAAATGTACTTAACAGCTAAAATTGAAATGTCAGCTTTCAGTTTCATCTCCACTTTGAACTAGAGCCCAGATGCTGCAGTTTTCAGAATCTATTACTCGTGTTATGTATGTATGACATGTAAAATAACGTGTGGTAAAGTATCACGTCAAAGCTTGGGGCTACCCAGGACATCTACTGGCTACCCTTCATCTACTGTTTATTTGACTGTTGTTTAGTTTCATATCAAAAGAATTCTGTGAAGCCCTTTGAGGCATCCTTGTTGTAATATAGGACTCTACAAACAAAACAGAATTGAAATCATATGATGCTGTTCATCTGTCTCTCTTTTACCTGTCTTTTGTGGATGTAGAATGAGGTGGGAACAAGATGTATTGAACAATACAAGAGTGACTCTCCCTGTCTGTATCCCCCGACATGCCCTGAGGACACAAAACAATGATTAGAAGCAAACTAGGAACACAAGGAAACTGTATGCAACATGAATGCAGAGTTAAACATTTCAGAACAATTAGATGTTGATGTTCGATAACTGACAACAATATAACATATTAGACTTTGGCTGCCATACTGCATTTTCACCTTCATGGGCAGTTCAATCACCATGTTCACGATGCCGTCTCCACTGGCAGCAAAGTGAAAACCTTCTGACAGACGGATCCTACACACAGAGGAGAGATGTCAATGTCCCACAAAGCCTCATTTCTGCATGTTGTACATATTGTATATGAACAAGTTTTAGGGTCTGTTGGATTGTCTGTTAAAACTAATTTGCACAACCTTGGTGTCATTTCAGATGGCTCTTTATCATTAGACTATCACAGCAGACAGCTGACTGAATCCTCTTTCTTTCATTTAAGAAATATTGCTACTTTATGGTCAGTTATCTAAAAAGTGGACATGGAGCAAGTTATTCATCCATTTGTTGCCTCTCATCTGGACTATTGTAATTCTCTTTTTAGTGGTCTTAAGAAATTGCCTTTAAATCAAAACCCAAATCATTACTGAGCAACCAGTATTTATCATGTTAGTTGTTTTAAACCTATCTTCTGTGTTGGAATGTAGAGTATTTATATGAATTTTAATTCAGTATTTCAGTTAGATGCATATTTACATATATTTGACAGTTCAGCTAAGAGACTGCTGAACAAGTAACAGCTTGTTCAATGCAAGACCCCTACAGTATGTGCAAATGAAATACATGAGTTTGTTTTTCTCAAAAATACACAACTATGCAGATGAGTATGCAAAGACACATGCAATTAGGGCATTTGCTAATGCAGAAGTGTTCTTGTTTCTCACATATATTGGTTTGTTGTTGTTACATAGTGTCACATTTTAAAGTGACCTGAATCATGTTGGTACAGAATTTGCTCAGGGATCTTCATTTCTAACTATTATAAGAGTTTGTAAATTAAATAATTAATTACTTTATGCATGTGAATCAGACTGTTATTTTCTAAAGTAAAAGAATAACCCAGATCTGAGTAAAAGATAATTCTCACACTTAAATATCCACAATGACAATTACAGTACAACACAGCTAGACTGTGCTTGTGAAGAATTTCCACAGGGCAGTATTTCAACTCTCTTAAAAACTAGATATGCACATCCACCACTGTTACATGGATTGAATAAGAGAATCAGCTTTGTATAGGCAATACATTGCTTAAGACAATTTGGGATGACAGGTAGATAGGTAAATGTAAAGTAAAGGTAAAATACTTTGTCATAATACACAGTACAACAAATTTTGTGTTCTGCACTTAACCCATCCTTGATGCCATTAGGGCGACCTGTAAAGAGCAGTGGGCTAAATATACTTACAAAAGTGAAATGCAATGAAGTAAAATGCAAACATAGTGGAAGATAGTTTTATGCTCATTCATGATATCTATAAAGTCTGAAACATTTTAGTTTCAGGAGCTTCTGGGTACGTTTCGTTCTCCAAACTTGCACTAATTTCAGCAGATAATAGCAATAAGTTTCACAGATATTACAGTGGTAGATTACAAATAAGCCTGAGTGTTTTACTGGTTTTATATGCTGAAAAAAAAAACAGGCTTGAGGAATGAATTAAGACAAATGACTCGTGTGCACTCACTCAGACAGCATGGACAGGATGTGAGCGACAGCCTGCATAGCGACAGCTGGACCCTGGCTGCTCTGCACAGCCCACACCCAGCGCTGATGCAGGAAGTAGCGTGACAAAGAGGCTAGAGTGGAAGAAGCCGTTCGATTGGCTGCCATACTGAGAGGCACAGCACTGCTGGAAGGATGCGGAAAGTTCTCCATGTTGAAAATGAATGGGGTCCTGAAATCCAATGGCAGCTTCTCATACCTATAAGATAGCAATGTCAGATTCTCTTTGAAAGCGTGTTAAGTGCAGAACAGATATATACTATTTGATACATGAGCATGAAAACCAGATGCCTTTCAATTCTCAGATTATCATGACTTCTTATAGTTGGACTAATATCACTCTAAATCCCTTCTTCAACAAATTAAAGTCTTTGTAATAAAAAAAAAAAAATTAACTCAAGCCAACTGTCCATGGTGGCCAAGCTGAATTTAACAGTATACAACAAAAACCAGTACAGAAATACTGACCCTGAAACAATTCTAATTTTCCACTTACCTGATCAGCAGTTTCTCCAGAGGCTTATTTAGCACAACCACACAGGGTCTGTCTGATAAAGCAGGCTTGGGAGCAGGGATGGAGGGGGATTTGGAAGGCGATGGGTGACCAACAACCTTCCTCTTCGTCTTCGGCGTAGCCTCTTTATTCTGAACGCGATGTGGGAAGCGGAGTTTGAGGATCTGCTCTCGCAACTCATCCACGATCTGATTTTTAAAAAATTACAAAATCAATATGTGGTTTTCTGTTATTTAGTAAGTTTTTCTAACATTTGCAGGGAGACAGTTGTAATGTTCAGGATGCTCACACATATTTTCCCATAATAAGAAAATGGGAAGATTTGAATATCCTCCAAAAATGTTTTACTTTGATCTACTGTTCACCAAATATAGTGAGATCCATTCTAAATCCCTGGAAATCTATGAAGTCAATGTGGTGAGAATTCAACCAATAGTTTTGCTCTTATAGACATGTGAAATTTAACCCATGATAAGTACATAGGGGAAGCCAATGTGTCACATACATATCCTACTCATACAACTGAAGATACACACAGCATAATCACATAAAAGTAGGCCCATTAGGCTGAGGCATTTGCAATGTCTTCATCATTATATCCTAATTATGATTATAAACATTATCATCTGCACAGATGATAATGTTGAAGAGGCATTTTGTTGGATTCCATTATCCTACATTCACCATTCTGTACCAGGTGGCAGATACAATACCTTATTTCGAACATGGGCTGGGGTGCCAATAGGGAATCCCAGACGCAGCACCATGCAGGGTGTCTTTGAGATGAGACGGACCAAGTAGAAGGAAGTGGGAGGCTGGTCAGAATAGCTGTAGAGACAAACCACTGTCAAACCTCCAACAAAGACACTTTGAAAACAATGAAACATTATTAAAAGAGAATTTGTTCAATCACTTTCTGAACTGCTCCATCTTTAAGAGGGTTACAAGGCAGGGTACACACTGAATATGTCACCAAATAAATTATCACAAAGAGACAGGCAGCCATTCGCTCTCATATTCATACCTATGGGCAATTTAGATTGACCAGTTGATCTATTAAGTGCATGTCTTTGGACAGTGGGAGGTGGCCAGAGCACCCAGACAGAACCCATGCATTATAGTAAAAAAAAGGAATCATACTGACATGCATTTTTTTTTTATTTTTCATGCTACAATAAAGACACAAAATTTACAGCCAGAAAGCCCAATCTTACAGTACTTCATCTTTTTGAGCTAAAATGTGCCGTCTCACCTATATATGAGCTTGACATACGAGTACCCCTCCACCAGAACAAAGCTGCTCCAGTCTCTTAGCAGAGATGTGAGGGCAGAGTGTGAGATACGACACTGGATGGTGCTGTATCGCCCATTGTTTCCAGCTGTGTGTAGGTGTTTGGGAACAGGCCTGCAGAGAGACAGGAATCAGTGTAAAATAAGCAACAGTAAAATATTCTTCATGACTATAAGCTTAGTAGGGATCTCATAATATATATTTCATGCAACAGTGGATCTTGTTCATTAAAGACAAAGTAGTCAGGGTGTAAATGTCTCACATGTCATGTTCAAGGATGATGGCAATGCGATGCATGTGCAGCCATCTCTGCCAGAAGTTGGCATCCATAGAAAGTATAGGTTTCCAATAGGAAGCAAACTGAGACTGAGACGAGTCTTTGGATCCACTGTGCTGCTGGGAGAGAACCTACAGGAACCGCATCCAGTTCAAGGTCAGAACATACAGTGCTACAAAAAGCCTCAGTAATTTCATACAACAGCAAATATGTAAAAGGAGAACACTGTGTTTATTGGCACATTTTTGCCAGTAGCTTTATGTTTTTATTTTTACTTCCTCTCTGACTTCCGTAACTTTTTAGCTAAACTGTCCTGATTTGAGTTTATTATTTTCAAAAAGACTTTTTTTGGATTTAGATGAATTAGAACAACTAACAATATTCAGAAATGTGCGGTTGTATTCCCTTTGTAGGGTGCTTGACCCCCTAAATATTTTTCCAAATGATTTTTTTTCCCATGCACACACCATTGCACTTGACCCCAGTAATGCCCTTTATTCATGTTTTATACTCCCTTCTGGTTACTGCTACAGGTCCCCAACATTTAGCAGCAGTTTCATTCTTGATGGTACAACAGAATTGAATAAATTGTTAAAAAGCTTGTCATGTGTTTAATGGATATATATGCGGTGACAGGTATATGGTTGTGGGCTTGGGCTTGTGTCATGTTACATGTTTGGGGTTGATGGGGTTTTTGTGGTCTCATGGATTTACAGAAATATGAAGGCAAATTTCCTGTGAAGGACAAACAAACATATCTACCATATCTCTGTCGATCTGAGTCAAATGAGGGTTTAAATAAGAATAACTGAACTAAAAAACATCATATGTTGGTTTAGAATCTGTAATCTTTTCTGCTACAGCGTTATCTAAACAGGTTGAGTAAAGAGGGTAGAGAGTAAACACAAAGCCTAAATATAAAAAGGAAGGTCTACACTGTACCGGCGTAGTAGAACCAGGAGGTATGTAGAACAGAGGAACTCCATTTTTGGTGCTCTCTGGAATCATGTAGTTTTCAGGAATCGAATTAAATGACTGGAGGTGAACCAACATCTGATCAGTTTGATTGATACTGAAAAAACACAAAGTATGTGTTTAGTGGAAATACAATCAGTACTAGAACTGAATTTAAGTATCTATATCTTGGTTTTCTGTAGTGAACAGATGTTACACCTCTGCAGCGTGTTCCAGAAGCGGCGGATGACAGATGTGCGATATGGGCTGGTGATGGGTTTCCTCTGGGTGCAACTGATGTCGTGCAGGATGTCGTAGCTTCCCTCCATTGTCACCTCAACCCTTGTGGTTCGCGTGGAGAGGTCCAGCGGCCAAGAGGCAGCAGCTAGGTACTCGATGTGCATGTTGTGCTTCCATAACAACACAAGCTTCACTTCCAGCTGAGTTCCACCTTGACAACAAAGCAGATACTTACTAAAAGGTAGAGTCAGATAAATCAGACTGTGTCAGTATCAGATGTCAGTAATGATTCCCATTGAGTATGTGGCTGATTTGTGGGGCTGCTCTTAACTCAGAAGTTTAAAAATTTGCCTCACATTCACTTCTTATTTCCATAGAATATTAACCTGACTGTCGCCAGATGGTACCAGGATACCAGCTGGGACCCTTCCACAACCAATCCGTTTTTAAAGGAGGGGCCTTATCTAAAATCCTTGGATGTAAATTAGATGAAGAATATGTCCGTCATCTTGACTGACGCGCTGCTTCAGCCACTCACGAACTCAAGCCGTGACTCAGAGCAACAGCAGGAACAAGAGCCATACTGCAGCAGACCACCATCAAAACAAAGACCAAAGTATGGCTGCACCTAAATGCACCGCTGATTTGTCTGTAAATGACCATTGTCGTATGTGCAGGGAAAATCTGAGGATAAAAGGTAACATCGGCAACAGCCAGTGGATATTCCTTAAACTTCCCTATGGAAATAAGACCAGCGGCTTGTAGAACTTGGTCTTAATGTGTCAGATGTTCCAGAAAAATCCTCTCACATATGTCTGAAATGCCTTTGCTTGGTAGGGAAACACCAGAATACTCAGAATACTCTATAAGGGAATGGCAAAAAGCTGAAGAGGAACCCAGTGCCCAACAAACGACGGAGACCTCAGCCATGGTACAGACAGTCACAACGCCGCCCAGTCATGGGAAGTCCCACCCAGCGACTCTGATTGGCTCCTTCATTTTTCAGAAAGCCTGAACTACACGACACTCAGATGCTGGCGTGAGCCTAGCGAAACGTAGCCAGATAACGTGAATCGGGTTAATAGACTATATGGCAATTAAGAAAATTATTTAAACCCCATTAAAAAGCAGGAGAATCAAGGGGACATATACATAACATAACACGTTACTATTATCTTATAGGCTACTGACTAAAGCATTTAAACCCTGATGATTCATTAATAATCAATTGAATTAAGACCTGTGTTTCTGCAGAATAAATCTGTTGGATTCTACAGGGGTTCAGAGGTGGAGGGTCTACCTTTGGTGAGGCTGATCTCTCGGATGGTGTAGCCCTCCCTCAACCGCACTGACACCACGCTGATCAAATGGGCGTGGACTTCCTTCTCTGTGTGCTTCTTCCTTCGCATGACCAGGGCCGGGTTACCACTGGCTGAGACCAGGTGCTCGTTGAACAGTTTGTGCTGGGAAACTACAAAGAAGTGAAGTATTAAAGATTACTTCATCATTTTATTTGATATTAATTTGTTATATGAAAAAAATGTAAGAAGGAAAATGTGAAAGCAAAATAAAGCAGTGATAGGTGAGATGCTGCTACATCGTGGTAATTGGCAGAAAGCATAAATTCTTACAAGTATAAACATGTTCCTTTTAATTTAGAATAGAATCATTGATGAAGTTAATACTGACAGTCAAGAGCCAAATTAAACACCGCTACAGAAAATTAACTAAACAGGAGAAGAAATTCTGAGAGAGCTACATTTGTAAGTTCAATCAGAATCATACAAATTCCAGATATAGTACACATAGAAGACTTACCACAGAAATACTCTGAATTCATCGATTCGGGGGTCTTGAGGAAGGAATAGGTTAAGAAAGCCTTGTGGTAGGCATTCATCTCTTGGCTATTCAGGTCCACCTCAGGACAGCTGGGCAGGTATGAACCAAAGGTGGCTAATGAGATGAACTTCATCAGCTCAACATTAGGAATGTAGCCAAAACTGCAGTCGTAAGAGTAAGCACCTCCCACCTTGGAAAGGATCAAGAATGGCACGGCTTGAAAAATGACCAACTCTTAGTCATGAACTGTGTTCTGTTTTGTGGAGTTCTGCATATTGGCCAATGCCATATGACCATAATTGGAAAAGAGAAGAGCGAGGGTTGAAATTAAGGCTCGACCAACAAATCGGCCGGCCTATATATCGGGCCAATATTTGAGTTTTTTAAGTGTATCAGCACCGTCCGATTCACATGTTGTTTGTCTCTAAGAATGATTCATAGCTTCGCAATATAGTATTGAAAATGTTGGTACAAAATCTCAAAATCAAGATAATTCTAATGCTACCACTGGGAAAACAGCGAATCCGTGTAACAAAATCTATCTTCACACTTAACCTGAGCTGCTGACATTTCTAGATATTTTATGAATTGGACCCATTTGCATTCAACGGGAGCAGAAATGTATAGTATCAAGCAGCCGTTGGTGTTATTACACTCCATAATACGACCACATTAGCCTAAACTTCAAGTTGGGGCAGCTCCTTTGGTCACAGTCAACATGCTCAACGAGATGAACCAACTTTATGATATTACATCTGACATTATTATAAAAAGGAGGTCCTCATAGGAAATCATTTAACTGAGATAAAATTAAATCCTTTAGAAACACATCATCTAACAACTTGGTTAACATGAAATAACAGCCTCATAACTGTCATCAGTTTAGATTAAACATTAAAATTAACCAGGAAAACATGAGTAACAGACAAAAGACACTAAATAAATTATATGATCTTCTGTACCTGTACAAAGGAACAGGCGATGGTTCCACTCCTGAGCTGGTTCAGTAGAGTTTCACACATTGCTACATCAGGAACACTGGTCACTCCATCTGTGATGATAATGATTCCTACGCAACAGACAAAAAAAAAGACCAAACTCAATCTCTAATTGAGTTGTTCTTCAATGTAAATAAGAGTTTGTAACAACGTCTTAGAGGGTCAAGAAAAGGGACTATGATTATCATAATGTGTTTCTCTTTGTGAAGCAGTGGCCCGGTTCCCTCTGGTAACTCATTTGACCCTACCAATACATTTCTATTAAGTGAAATTTCTGAATAAGGGGGTGATTTTTTTATTTTTTATTTTGTAGGATCAAACGTTTATGTAGATCAAGTTCAGGATTTCTTTAAAAACCCTGAGAATCATCTAGAATGTGACGTCATAATATTAGAAACAATCATCAACGTCCATTAATCTGTTTTGTCCTTCAGAGATATTTCCAACTTTTGAAAGTACCAATCATGAGGCATCGCATTGTGTATTTCTTTTCCTGAAAATGGACTTATGCATTTCACAAAACTGTTAAGCTCATGAACAATGAGAATACTGTGGATATTTTCACACTTCATCTCGACACATCAGCCACGATGCCAATGATTCGAAGCATAGGGTATCCAAATGACCTGAGGCCAGAGTAAAACATTTGCAGAGATCAACATAAAGACCTGTTCTTCGTGTATTTAGGTAAAGTAGAAATCTGATATTAACTGTGAATGAAATGTCAGCAGCTGTGAGTGGATGGTTTCTATTATATGTGGATGATACAGCATTACCTGTGTTCTAAAAATAATGTCCTTGAAATTAAGAGCAGGTTCATATGATGTAAAACAGAAGCTTTTAAGGCAAAAAAAAAACAGAAAGTCCAACACATACATTAATCAAGGCTTATATTAGAAATTCAAGTAGCTGCATTTAAAATGTTATTTCTGAATGTAGAAGAAACCTTGAAGATTTTCTGCCCCCTAAAGACAAGCCCTGGAATAGAATCAAAACTGAAACAAACCAACCTGCACTGGAGTTTGGAGGCAGTAACTGAAGAGCTAAGATGCCCTGGCGTACCATGCTGACTAGTCCCATGTCTGCAGAAACCATGGTAACGCCCTGCTTCCTGTACGGTTGCTCATCTACGCCATTCAAACTTGAATTTTGAACCGGCTCCCCAGACTGAAGACAGAAATTAATCATCTTAACTCATCATCAACGATGAACAGATGGTTGGACATCTGGGACAATTCTAAACAACAGAAAGAATTGAAAAGCAAAATCTATGTTTTCTTGCCTGTTCATGCTGCTGATGAAGGACCTCTGCGATGTTGTTTTCTACTGCTCGCAACTGCTGATAGATGTGATTCAGAAACTCGTCCAGGTCTGTTCGATCAAGCTGGCAGCCCTGCACCAGAACCTGCAGACAAAACAAGCCAGTTAAAACAACTGAGTTGACATCCGTAGAATCTACTGGGCCTTCACACATCACACACGGGAAGAAATCCAAATTGCAGTATATATGTATTTTTCTCATTTCTAGTCAAAATATCTCATCACACTTAAAGGTAGAAAAACACTCAGAGTGCAGATTCCGCCAAGGCAAATCCCCCCCACCCCCCATAGCCTAGCCACGCTACCCATATTCATTACATGCATAGGTCTAGAAACACTTCATAGTCAGGGAAGGTGGGGCTAAAAAGTTGTCTTTCAAATCCTCTGTTGCTGTTCTTCTTCTATGGTTGCTTCTCTCCAAACTGTTGCTACATCACTTTGTTATTCCTGCCCTCTGACGTCACCGTGATTCGTCGGCCAGTTTCAGGGTAATCTAGCCAAAAGCTGAGCCAAAAACATTGAGCGTAACTGGACTACTACAGTAGCACATTAAATGTGCTGCTGCTATGTGAGTGTAGCGTGGCTAGGCTGATCACCACCAAACTTTTATCACTTGTTTCTTGTGCCAGAAGCCAGTCTAAAGGTCTCATTTTCATGTTTAGATTTTTATGAACTGGACAAAATGCACATATTATACTTAATTTTAAGAGAATATCTCCAAATTTGTCTGGTCATGTGGCTGAAACACAATTTACATTTTTGGAATTTTCAAACTTTTTGAATACTGGTATGCAACTTTTCAAATATCCAAATGAAGTCATGTCTTGTTTTTTTTGTTTGCATGTACTTTTTCGGCATTTTTTGGGGTTCTTTTAGTCTTGTTTGTTTCACTAGTGGGGCCAGCCAGAGTAAGATTGTTGTGTTTGTTGCATATTTGAAATAAATTAAACTGCACTGAACTAGCTCAAATGTAACCGAAACCCTAAAATTGTCTGAATGTAATAGATCATTCATTCATTGTTTTTTACATGCCCAGAGTACGGTAAAAACTGAATAGAATCACAAAAGACCTGATGAGAGCTGAGTCCAATTATTGATGAGTATGCCAAGATGGTGATGAAGATCTTCGGCTTGAAAACTTGATCAGTTCCAGGGACTTTGAAGGGCTGAACTAGACCAGACAGACATCTGGACAAAGCATGGAACACCTCATCAAAGATCATCTCCCCTGTGCTGTCATCCTGCAAGAAAAAGAGAAATAAGACAGATCTTAAAAAAAAAAAAAAAAAAAAAAAAAAAAACAGAAATAATATATTTCTTCATATGAAATCAATAATTAGAACGTCAAATATGTAACACCTGTAAAGGCTGGATTCTCTACTAATGTTTAAGTTGCTTTAAGCAACTCTTTCTGCTAAAAACATGGGAAATGCTTTTCAAACAAGAGATTATATTATATATGTTAGAAGAGTTACATTTATTAAAGGCGTGTTCACGCATCAGAATAAAAAAAGAAAATGTGAAATCAAGCAAAACAACAAAACACTTAAACAGTCTGAATGTTTTCACAGCTATTCTACGTAGCATGAACCATTAAACAAAAAAAGTGTGTTGCAGTGAAGGTAATGTGATGTAAAATTATATTGTGATAATATTAATATTTTATAGCACAATCCCATTATCTTTTATCACATTCAAAATACAAACATTTTGATAAACATCACTTAAATTGTGTATTATAGTTATCCAAGTCTGTTTTTTAAGTCACTTTGGGCCCAAACTCTAACCTGACTCATGTCATCTGGCTATGATTCGCCAAACTACACTAGGCTCACACAACCATCTGAGTATCGTGTAGCTCAGGCTTTCTGAAAAACGAAGGACGCTGGGTGGGACTTCCCATGACTGGACGGTGTTTTGGCTGATGCCTCCATGGTCTGATAGGCACTCGGTTCCTCTTCAGCTTTTTGCCATTCCCTTATAGTGTCCAGAGTACTCTGGTGTCTCCCTAGTGAAGTGAAGGCATTTCAGACATATGCCATGGAAATATGCCATATTTCTGGAACACTTGACACATTAAGACCAAGTTCTACAAGCTGCTGGTCTACCAGTTTTCCATAAGGAAGTTTAAGAAATATCCACTGGCTGTTGCCAATGTTGCCTTTTATCCTCAGATTTCCCTGCACATACAACAATAGTCATTTACAGACAACGCAGTGGTCCGTTTAGGTGCAGCCATACTGTGGCATTTGTTTTGATGATGGTCTGCGGTAATATGGCTCTTCTTCCTGCTGTCGCTCTGAGCCACGGCTTGAGTTCAACGTGAGTGGCTGGAGCGACGTGTCAGTCAAGATGAGGGACAGATTCTTCCTTTAATCACATGCAAGGATTTTAGATAAGGCCCCTCCTTTGAAAATGGATTGGTTGTGTAAGGGTCCCAGATGGGATCGTGATAGATACCAGATGGTGACAGTCAGGTTACCCAAACTCCACAGTGAGCTAAAGATCAGGCACAAGATTGAAGAAAATGGCCTTCTATAGTTGATGGAGTCAACGTGTTAAATAGATGTCTGGATACGCATTAGCATTAACGAAGAACCATATTTGTGTTGATTAAGACCACCATAGCATGCTAAAAGATGCTAAAATACACAGCATAGGTTGCTGTGATTAACTCTTTCCACTAGATTAATAATAAAATTGCTTCATTGCTGTACTGTCAACCATAACTTTACTAAGGGTCAAAAGACTTGAATTAAAACAAGTCAGCATATAATGTATTTACATGTGCAGTACTGTATAAAGGTTTTAGGCCACAATTACAGTTGCTGTTTTAGCAAATTTATGATCACACATATGTATCCCTCAGTTTCTATATTAATATAAATCAGAACATACATAAAGAGCATTAAAAATAAATGACTTAGAACACAATTATGAATATTAAAGATGCTGTAGTGAATCATTAATGCAAAAGGAAAGAAAAAGATGCCAAAATATACAGAGGAGTTCAGGTCAAATCTGAGGAAAGCTTGATGTCATAAACTACAAGAAAAAACCTCACAATTCAAGAGCTATAACATCTACTATGTGCAAACAGGTCACATTTAATTCAGACTTTTGTTCATAGAGGACTTTTGGTTCTGCTTTTTATGTATTTTTGATACTGAGTACATTTGCATGCATTTCTTCTTGCGCTTCTCGTTACTTCTTCATTAAGACTGAGACAGAAATCAAGGATTTCTCACCATTTTAAGAGTTAGATATAGCAACTGAAATGATTTATGCAAGAAAAAAACTGAAGAGGAATGATATTGTATTTGTCTAAAGTTTTGTTTCTGCCTAGTTGTTTTTCTTGAATCATGTGTTGAACAAATAAGCGTCTTTGAGCTGTTTTTAAACTAGTTTAATAATATACAGCAAGTCCAACAGTATGAGGTTTGAGGTAAATCACAAAAAAAATAGCTGGGCAGTGGGCATTGAATTTCTCCATGAAGCAAGAACCCTGAAACTGTATTCTTATTTCAACTCTGCAAAAACAACAAAACTAAGAGGCCTGTAACTCATATTAACTGTTACTACTGCATTGTGTATCAGCTGATCTAGAGCCTGACTCTGCAAACTTTAATCAAATTCAGCTGAATCCCATTTAGGTTCAAAAATCCCTGAAGGAAAAAATAAACGTGTGTGGGGAAATATAAGAGCATGTGTGTAAGGAGGGAAGTGCAACTAGCCTATGTTTAACAGTCATTCTCATGGTTTAACAGAAAAGCGTGTGGATCATCAGAAATAACAGACTAATATGATAATACTTGAGTCATAAAGATTAGAATGTCATGTACATGCCTATTCTCCACAGTCTTGTAATTCAACCAAACATATCTTGAAGAAAACACATTAAGATAAATAAATACAAACTCCAATGTGTGTCTCTTTTTATGGGGCTGCTGTAGAATTGCAGTGCAGTAGTTCTAACATAATCTTGCTGAATGTCAAATCAATAAATAGCCATACTAGTGGAAATATGTTCTTTCTCAAGGTCACAAGTGTTAAATTCAGATCTTCAAGGACCACTGTGGGTGCTCTGGTTTCACCCATCACATGTTAGGGTAAAAATCCTCCAGCCAGGTAACTGACCATGAGCCTGGCTCCACGCCACCCATGGCTGCCCACCTCTCCTTCGAAGGATGGGTTAAATGTAGAGGACAAATTTCATTGTACAATTGTATGATGATAATAAAGTACTATCTTATCTTAATGCTTACTAGAGCACTCCGAGAGTGCAGACCTCTGCTAAGCAGCGCAAGTCTGTAAAGGTAATAAATTCTGCAAATATACTATTTGCTTGACATCATATGCCGTTAAAAAATGACGTCATTGAGCCTTTAGGTGTTATCTCCTCTGATGTCTGAAGGTAAGATGAAGTGAATGAAAAAAATGCCTGATACTGAGATATCACTACTTATGTATTTTAACTGTTGACCTTCACTGTGACCTTGACCTTTGACCTTTATAGCTCAAAATTTTGTGGTTTTTTTCCTTGCCACATTATCAATAATCTCTGAAAGTTTAATCAGAATCTGTCCATAACTTGTTGAGTTATCTTGCTGACAGACGGACAAACAAAGGCAGGGTAAACACATCATTTAAAACAGGTATTACCATTAATAGACAGAGTCAAGTTCTTTGTTTGAATGAGCCCTTTTAATGCCCCCACCACGAAGGAGAGCCAAGGGGATACCTCACACCTCAGTAAAACATGCATTTGTTGATTTTCTGGTGGCAATTGCAAAAAGGAGGAAAAACTTGAAACAGGGATTATAACGCTGCCCGGCACTTGGTGTGTATTCCCAACAGCAGGGAGACTCTGAACTAACACCAAAAAATAAAAATAAAAACCATGATTTGGATTCTCTATCCCCCTTTAAGATACAAATATATGTATTAATTGCCCAGGTTTGTTTCTGACAGAAGAGAAACAACCTTGAAATCCTATTTGTTTCTTACCACAATCCCTGTGGAGGGGCTGAGGTCCAGCTCGATGATGAAGCGGTACCTCCGGGCCAGGAAGGTGGCCCGTGTGGATGGCATCAACATATAGGGGTACGTGGTCGGGGAGAAATCTGGCTGCCATCCTTTCGGTAAAATGCTCAGCAAGTCTAGTTCATTCTCTGAGTTCAGCTGTTCAATAAAACAGAATCCAGCATTAAATCAATGACTGTTTAGTCACAGTGATTTCAAAGAGGATCCACAACATACATACCAGTTCAGGCTTGGAGACTGGCCAGATCACTTGGTTAAGTTTACTAAGGAACCACGCCAAACGCACATTCCGAGAAATGCGATATTCCTCCTTCATCAGCAGGTAGATCTGGTCAGCCTCCTCCACCTTATGAGGAATATGTACAATAAAGCATGTTACTGTTTATCAGCATTTATTTAGGCACTTTATAGTCAGAGTTGATTAAATACATTAAGATCAACACATACAGTATGAGTGACACCATTAAAACCAATGTTAAATGTAATACTCTGTAATGATCCTTGGTTATCATTTTATTTTATTTTACTTTGCATGCCCCTTTCTACACTAATATTTGACACTAGATATTTAGATTTTTACTTATGTCATCTTTCTGCACCATAGATTTTAGAGTAATGCAATTTTAAACATCTGTTACTGACATATGGACGTAAGCATTGTGAATACACAAGAGAATACAAATATGCACAATCATGGTTTCTGTTTCCTATACTTTTGTAATATTCTGTTTAGTTAATATGAAGACTCACCTTAAAAATGTTTCAACATTTATTTATTATACTCTTAAACAAAGACTCATCTATTAGGTATGTTTTATTTATTTGTGCAGTATAGTAACATGTATATTGGTTTAAAATGTTTATGATTGTGCATGTAGTTTTTACATATGTCTATGTTTCAGAGTTAATTTTAACCAAGAAATATGGCAATTTATATATATATATATATTATATTATGTTATGAATTCACTTGTATATTTACATTTTTCAAAATTGATGGTTATGTTGAAACTAAAGAAACACATGCAGTTTATTTGACTGTATATTTCCAAACAATTGTAAAATCTGTAAAAGCCCTATGAGAGCTCTACAAATAAAACTGAATTGAAATTATTTGTAAAGGTAAAGGTTCACAGCCTGTTTACAGAAACATTTTAGTAAAATATTGTAGTTCATTGGTTAAATCAGCAACAACCAACACACCAGCATCCTCTATTAAAATGTCTATTTCATTCCTCCCATTGCATCGACTCCAAAGAATGTGAAGTAGTTTAGCAACTTGGACTATAGGATTTTTTTTTATACACTGAAAAGATAGCAATTATTACAATTATTACGACTGTCATTGGATAAAATCACAACTTGCTTCATTACAATACACAGTTTTCTATGATATAAAATCAGTACCAGGCAAGAAAACTGTGAATACATGATGTGTCTTTCCTTTGTATTTGTCCCAGTGTTATGTTGTTTCTTCTCCTGTGGCTCATGTAAACTGCCATCCCGCTAATGCTAGCTAACGTTAGCATCTAACGGAAGTTTCTAATCGTCCAGAGTCGCGAGTACAGCTTCAACAGCGGCCACTATTTTAATTTCTAGCTCACTTTAAACATGACTTGGACGAGTACTAGGTATTCACATCACCAATAACATGGAAAACGTGCACAAATTCCCCAAACCAAGGCAACCCCAGTGTGTATTAGTGCAGTTTAAAGCTAACATTACCTCATTGTCCTGTCTCTCTGCCATGCCTTGTATAGCATATGGACTGTAGGGAAGTTAGCGACGCTAAGGTGATAGATATTCACTTTAGTTTGTGCAAAAACTTTGCCTAAATAGTTGTTTATCTTCTGCCTTGCCCATCGATCAGGTGTCTATATAGACCTGTCAAGACATAAAATACTACATCTAGCATTTCCGGCGTAGTCCTTCAAAATAAAAAAGACAAATATAGCTTTAAAACTTTCAAAGCTGTGATAATATGAGCGTTGACAACAATAAAATTAATCCTATGAATAAAAATGTGTCCATAATTAACCGGTCCTTTCATTAGATTTGGTCATGTAGTGATGAATGAAAATATTGAACCAGGACTTCATGTTGCATATCATTCAGATTGTTTTGTCATATGCAGATTAACAACACATGACTCTAAATAGGATTTGAGACATTTTTGCAAATGTCTTGTACAAAAAGCTGGAAAAGAGACTAAATGAAGATATGTTGTTGGTGCCAGCATGAATTTATGAATGTATACCTAATTTTTTGTTTTTTTTAAAAAAAAAAAAAGGTAGGTAGGTAGGTATGTATTTATAAGTAGGGGAATTTTTGATGGTTACAATTGTTAAGATATATTGATCTAATAATTCAAAAGTAAATCATTTATTTTGTACTCTACATTAAATTATTAGTGTTAATGACCAAAAGGGCACAGGGAGTAGCATAATGTTTATATAAATGCCTGCTCTACATAATAAATTAAACTATAATGCAGGAAAAAAGAAACAAATTAAAACAAGCAAAAAGGTTCAAGGTTCAAGGTTCAAGGTTTGGTTTATTGTCATTTGCATGAATACATGAAAATGAAATTTGTACCCAGGACCAGCAGTGTGCGACCTAATATATAATAATTTAAACATATAAAAGAATCCAGGGATTCCACTAAGAACAATAAAAACAACTTCAGTGCAGGATTAAAAACAGCATAAAAAAAAGAACAACATGTGCAGAACAAGACAGCTGATAAAAACAGTTGTGTCAGTGGTGCAGGGAGTTCATCAGCCTGACATAAAGAACTGAAATTGAACCAGAAAAACAGAACAAATGAGGCAGTCAGAGATGGCATACCTCAGCCAAGGCTTGATATGGCGTCAAATGACGTGAAAACATGACATGATCGACCCATAGGTGTTGACCGATCTGATGTCTGAAGGTGAGTCGATGTGAATGAAAAAACCCACCTGATTCTATCTTGTCTGAATCCTGAGATACTATTACCACTTGAAGCAGGGCTATTACACCAATAGGCTCGATGACGTCATGCTTTGACATCATAAGACATCAAGCAAATTGTATATTTGCAAAATGTATTACCTTTACCTAAAAGCAGGTTATTGACATATGAAGAGTTCATTTGCAAAAACAGATTACTCCATTTTTGTTTTTTTCAGAAAATGGCATTTTTTTTACTCTACCTTTCAGGTAATACTAATTGATTTGATAAAATAAATCATTAGCAAACACGGAACATTAGTTTACAAATACGTTTACAAACATCCAGATCAGATTATTATTATTATTATTATTATTATTATTATTATTATTATTATTATTAATTTAGCCCTTTGTTGTGTCTTACCCTTTTTCGATTGCTAACTTCGGAATTTTCAGCTGCTGTAACAAACTAATCTTGTCTTGTTTTAAAAGTTGTTTGAATTATGCACATACTTAAATATGCTACTGTTCCCCAAATCCCTAAAAGGGACAGTAAATTTTTACTCTTTGAATTTAGACTAAGAGGAGATAAATCTGAAGAATTTATACAATCATGTAACAATAATTGCCTCCTGAAAGTGTAATTGTTGTTTTCACAACATTTGAATTGTGTTTTCTTATGCATAAACACACTTGCAAGGGCATCATAATTTAATCAAAACTATGTACAGCTTACTACTACTGAGATTTAATAAAGTTTTATCTTGAAAGTACAGGTCAAGACAATGATTGAACTTCCGTGTTTTCTGTTTTGCAGCGGCACATGATCCGGAAGTATCACCGTTTCTCTCTCCTCTCCTATAGAAACAATAGAAATAAACTGAAACGCAACCAAAATAATGTTAAGCATTTAACGTCAGTGTAAATATATGATATTAATTAGGTTTGTTATCGGATCTGTTTGTGGCTGAAGTGAATGAAAACTAAGGTGAAAAGTGAACGGAACGGATGTTAGCAGAACGTTTCTTCACGGTTCAAATTAATGTCGCACGAGGCACACGCCACAAAGTTTGCATGAAAACATTAAAGATATCACAGCAAAGTGTACATATTTAAGAAGTATGGAGCTGGGTAGGCTAATAAATTTGTAACATTTATGGGACTATAAATGTTAAGCATTTTTTGTTGTGTGTGTGGGGGGGGGTGAATATATATATATATATATATATATATATATATATATATATATATATATATATATATATATATATATATATATATATATATATATATATATAATTTTTTTATGTTAAAATGTTATGGTTTTTTTTTTTTGGTTGTTGCATTTTCTTTCATTTCTGCATCCTTTAAATGTACAACTTCATATTCATCTTTTCCATATCGGTCTATAAAATATAAATAATATAAAAATGTTTAACCATTTGAATTGTAATAAAACTTTCAACTGTTGGACACATTTTTCAACTATTTGCTGCTCAATTAACCAGTGCTACTTTTATGGCAGTTCATAAATTTTTTTTCCTGTATTTTTACCCTTTCCTGAGCAGTTTATCACTATTTATTCTAATATTATGCTCTGTGTTTTGCCTTGTTGAGTGAAAAATCAGGTGTTGTCTTAGATTTGGCATAATGATTTTATAGATGTTTATAAAAGCTCAAATTAAAGTTGAGGATTATTACATCCTAAACAGAAGAAAAAGAAAACATTTTCTGCAAAATATATCACTAACTGAACATAATATAAGCATCTCCAACAACTATTATTTGTCAACTCCATGTTTTTACTGGTGAATCAATGTTGTAGAAGATGACAGTGTTTCCACATTCACTATGGAGCCTCTGAACATCCAAAAGGGTCATATCTGATGAACATGAAAAGATGACAAACTGTAATTTACTCCAATTATTTGCATGTATTGAAAGGATTAGTGGATCAAACAATACAAAATATTTTAGATCACTGAGTGATTTTCATCACCAATGGAGGTTTTGGTTTTTATTGGTTAAAAGTAAAAGTGAAAACCTTCACAACTTCCATGTAATTCACTCATGTTTAAATTTCAGTGTGGAGTCCTTCATCTTTTTCTTGTAGTCTTCATCAAACTCTTCACTCTGAGCCACGGTGAAATGGTTCTTCCAGTCAGCAACCTTTCCTGCAGAACCAGAAAGATGATACTTTTTTGTTGTTGTCAAAACAGGAGATATTATATATATTTTTAGTTTCAGCATCTATACCTTTTCTTATGAAGGAAGAAATATTGAAATCCAGTATTTTAATTGTTGAGTGGTTGACCATATCATTGCTTTTCATTTCATCAAACTGTACTTTGCCTCTGACAAGCTCTTTCTCTTCAGGTGAAAGAGACAAACCAAGAAAGCAGCAGAGTGCATCTATTTCTCGACCAATGTCCTGGAAAAAGCACATATTTCTATCAGAAATTTTGTCTTTTTCAACTCATCATTACAATACAGAGCTGTACTAACATCTTGGCAATGTCTGGTTTAACCCTCCTCTTATCCTCAGATATTACAAACACATTTTACCCTTAGGGTCAATCTGTCGCCAGGGATATTTGTCTCCAGAAAATGATTCACATAAAACTTTAAATTATTGACCAAGTTTTTGTGTCAGAAACTTTCTTTGTAGAATAAATAAATAACTCCTTGATAATGAAACCCATCAGTGAGTTGACCTGAGTCGTGGGGATGTTAGGTCTCACACACAGAGAGACGTTTCACACAGCTAAAACAAGTTGGACGTAACCCTTTGGTGCATTGAATTGTTCTTATATGAAACTATTTTTGCTGGAATTACAAAAACTACTGCAGAGCCCATAGAAAATGTAAGATTAGTTGCTACTAATGTGTTGTGGAAGTGGGTGAAGTGAATTGAAAGAAGCAGAAAGAAAGACTATAATAATTAGTTGGACTAAGAAAATGTGTCTTATTTCTCATTTCTACCAAGATACAAATAAAAGTAAAATAGAATGCCAGAAGAATACTCCCCCCCCCCCCCCCCCCCCACACACACACACACACAAATGTGTGCCCCTCCCATTAAGCTATTATCATTATCATTATTAATATTATTAACCTATTATTATTATTAAGCATGCACTAAATCTCATGTCACCAGTTGAGTAATTCACAGTATCTGCACAGTAGCTGGTCTGAACATTTATCTCTTGGGTCTGTTATTTCAAAGTGTGCTATTAACACAGTGCTAAGCTATTTAGCTATTCACAGAAGCTTGGGTAAACACTGTGTGTCACCAAGTGCTTCATTAAATCAGTCATATTCCAGCCTTTAAATGTAAATGTATTTAACACCTGTAGCATATGGAAGCAGTTATGGGTCATTAAAAAAATATTTTTTAATGATATTCGGGTTGCGGTCGGTTGGGTACACTTCATTAACTGAATGTCCGTGAAGGTGACATACAACGTCGTCATTATCCTACGGTATGGAAGGAGACAGAGAGAAAGTTTTTTTTTTTTTTTTAGACAGAGAGAAAGTCAAGTTGGGAGAGTGGGAGCTCCAGGAACATACAAACAAAAAAAAACTTAAGGTTTGGAACACATTCACTGAGATTTTTAAAGATGATGAGCAGCTCCCAGTGTTTTATTTTCCGTGGAAACCAGGTTCAAATGTCTCTTTGGGTGTTGCAGGTTGCCGACCCCAATCACATTGGATTTTAACACGGAAATAAATGCAGGTATGTGTGTAAGGTCGTTTGATGTTCATAAAAACAATTATTTACATTTTTAAAATGCGGGTCGAGAAGGTGGTCGGGTCCGTTCTTTTCAAATATATTTATTCCGGTCCCAGCTGCGGGCGGGTTAGTTAAAAAAAAAAAAAAGCTGTCGTTTACACAGTTACAGTACTAGTATAGTATGGGCCTAAGTTCGGGAAAAATTTAACATAAGAGTGAATGAGGAGAAAATAATTATTTTCTGGTCCACTTTACTTTATGCCCTGAATCACACATATGCTATACTTCAATTAAAATCATAACCAATGGTGTGCGTTTGGAGTTTCTTTGATACGTGTTTTGTGATTTATTAGCGTGTAAAAATATGTAATTATTTAGACTACATATCAGATGTCGTATAGCTGACGTCACAGCAGAATCTTTCCCTGCAAACTTTTCAAAACCGTATACCGCCTTATACGTTTGATGCTCTTACCTTCGTCCTGAAAGAAGGAGGTGAAGCTCGCCAAAGTCACAGCCATTTTCAAAGAGTTTGATGGCGAAGCTTGGTGGTGACGTAATATTTGTGAGACGAACGTTGTAGTCCATTACGTACTCTCACATAAAACCTAACGTAACTTTTGATGCCTGTCCAAAGTGGGTGCTTTCTCAATGTGAAAATGTATCTTTAAAATTCACAGACATCATATGTGAAAACCGTAGCACATTTTAAACGGGACCAGAAAATTACTTTTATCCCTCCATTTTTTTTATGGCGCTAAGGCACAATGGCCCGGAAATCGACCAGAAATAGAATCGCGTTCACTTAGGCTCCCTATGAATGGCAGTATATTGGATGATACATAAACCCATGAATATACAAGATTTGAAACATAGGACTAGATGTTATAAGTCCCTTGAGACCTTCCATGCTGAATTGGGGGGTTCTCAGTTTGTCCAAGGCTGGTGGTTACAGGGGACCGCAGGTATCATTGGGGTCATCAAGTGGGCACCCTCCTTCCTTGGTGTTTCAATGACTAGCCCCCAACACCTCCAGAGGGCTCATCGGCACCACCTGGCAACCCAGGTGTGTCCCCCTCTGCACTGGATCCCCTGCTACGTGGCCCAGGCACTGTCTCTCAAGAGAACAGCTGTGGAATAACTGTCCACTGTAGTGACCATTGTGTATGTTACAAGTATGTTTGTCACAAAATTGACCAGTCTATGCAATATATATTCAGCACATTGAAACATCGGGATAAAAAATGTTCCTCAACAGAAGGAAAAACAAGTGAATTACCTCAATCAGATCTTCATAGAACATGTAATGAATGTTTGAGTGGGTATTTTTCTTCTCCCACCATCTGTTAACATGGTCATACCAGGATCCATACATCACTGAACAAACACAATACATGAACGCAACATGAAATGTTATATATTTGAACATTCTGACATTGTTGAAACATGAATTGTCCCATGTCACATCATAACAACGTTAAAAGTATGAAATTCTGTGTGTCTTGTGTCACACATACTCTTTCCTTGTATGAACCTCTGCAGATAACTGCTCCAGTCTCCTGGATCTGGAAGAATCTTGGCCATTCTGTCTAAGTGGAACGAAGACACCACATTGTCCTTGGCGTTGCGGGCCGCATACACAATCTACAGAAGAGACAAACACACCTGAGGATCACATGTGAAGGTGGAAATGTAGATTGATCAATGATCCCTGTTCAGCATAACGGACTAGAATAGTGTTTGCATCACTGCCAGCTGGACATTTTCAATCTCCCACTCCATCATCCCCCCACTTTAAACAATACCCCCACATATTTAAACGTCTCAACTGGCTCCGAGTTCATCCTCACATCCTCCAACACCATGTGGGATGCTGTTTTGTATATTAGTAACGTGATTTGTTGTTGATGTGGAAAAAAGGCAACCAGATAAATGTGAGAAAAATCCATTCTTTATTACTTTTATACCATCTATACCAGTGGTCACCAGCCTGTCGATTGCAATCGAGACTTTGCTAGTTGATCTTGGGACAGGAGGAAATAAATTGCATGATTATACAGAAATACAGTGCAGTACCTGTGCGTTCATATTTGCATGTCTTCTGACAGGAGACAGGAGCCGATGATGAATGACACATCAATCAAGAATGTAAATGTCTCTCTAGGAAAAATCCTTACTCACCATTTGTCTTTGTGAAACCTTAGACTAACCGGAACCATGTAAATTAGGGCCACCCTTTCCAAATAAGAAGAGGTTTGCAGGCAGAGACGAATTCAGAGTCGGGTCGAACAAAGGGATTTTGCTCTGCGTTGGTCTCCTCGTGAGAAAGACATACTCTCTGCTGTCCCATTTATGTTTCTTTCTTACAGATCTGAACCTGATAGGTGTCGTATGACGTCAAAACGTAACGTGAGTGACAGAAGTGTTGACCCATCTGATGTCCAAAGGTGAGACGATGTGAATGAAAAAACCCCCACAAGATTCTATATTGTCTAATTCCAGAGATATTACCACTGATGTGTTTTAGCTGTTGACCTTTAGTGTGACCTTGACCTTTGACCTTCATTGCTCAGCAAAATCCGCTCAGAACGTTTTTTTGCGTAATCCTGCTGACAAACAGATAAAGAGATTCAAATTTAATACCTCCTTGGCGGAGGTAATAAACAGATAACTTTACCCTGCAGTTTTGTTCCCACACAGACTTTGGTACAAACGGGACTGGAAGATGACTTTTTATGATTCGAGGAGACGTAGTGAGGTTCTCAACCAGCTCAGCTCCTCTACTGGTAGATGAAATTCCTGAAATTGAAATAGTCATAATGCACCATTTACATCACAGTACAGCAATTAACCCAATGTATTTGTTCACACTATGCCTAGGGTTTTGTCTCCACTTGGCAGAGTTGGCCTATTTCCTTGCCACATAATAAAATCTGACATAAAATGTCATTGTGATATTTTTGTAAAGTAAATTAAAACAGATGCTTTAACCTTCAGACTTTGTGGCCAAAGTGTATTCCAGGTTTGGTACTCTTTCATAGAAAATGACAGTTGTGTCACGTTCTGGAAATTTCTGACCAAAACACAGTAGGTCAGTCATGTTAGAGACCCATGTGCTTCCTAAACAAAAGAGGAAAGAATAAAGGGGCAGACCCATATTTAAGGTGTTTACTAGCACAGCTGTTGAAAACCTATTAGCAAAATTACAAAACATTTGCTGTCACTGACCTGATCTGGGGTATGACATAATAAATATATCATCTGGTTTGGCTTGGAAGTTCACAATTTTCTCCCACTTGTCTGTGATGAAGTGTGTCATCCATACTCCATGGAAGTTAAACAGTTCTGGTCGAGTAGGGAAATCTGACCTATAAGAAGAAAAGCATACGGTGCTGAGTTATTAAGCACAATAGCCTATGGCCAAGATTGAATCCAACAGAGATCCAGAATTACAGCTACTGTATTGTAACCAAGTCTAAGCAATGAGAAATAAACTACTTCACAAACAGCCTATAGATCTATTTTCCCAGAATCCCACAATATTTTCTACACTTAAGTTCACTGACTTTACCAATACATATACAAAATGTAGGTAAAATATTCATAGTAACTTACTGCATGTTGTTGGCCATCCTGTGGCTTGAAACTGACTGGAAGACAGATCAGAGAACCTTGTTAAGTATATGAAACAATTAATGTTTAACCCCCTTGTTATGTTTGGATTTTCATCATGGATCAAGGACATCACCACCAGAAGTTGAGTAGGAAAAAGCTCAGTTTATTTTGACATGTTTGTGTCTTTTATAGTTCATTTTCAGATATCATTTACCCACGCTAAACCTGCTCTAACAAGTTCCTTGATGTCATCTGATTGTTGTTAGAGTCACACGGACACAACAGTCACTCCATTTATGTTTAGTACAAACTTATCTCCAGCTGGAAACCCACTGTTCTTCTGACTCATGCTTTGTCATACATAGTATGTTTAACACATCTTCACACATATATGTCTGTCTTAGAGCTGGGCAAAAAATCGATTTAGATTTAAAATCGAGTTTTATGGCAAAATCGATTCATATTTTAGGAAAATCGTGCAATCCGATTCCCCTCCACATGCACTTTTTTTCCTGGCAAAAACAAAACCATGAACCAGGCTGCTTTCCGTAGTGTTTCACCCCAGGCCCCGCCTACGATCCCCTTCTTCTGCCGCACGGGGAGCAATATGGAGCCTCCAGTGAGGGAGACACGCTGACTCTTAAAAAGGTTCTAAAGGTTCAGTTGTGTGGAATCGGTTTGGGTTTTTAGGGTCTGATGAAGCCCAGCTACTGCCTGGTTGTCAGCTGTGTCTTCAGACTGTTGTTGTTGACGGTAGTGGTACGACCAATCAGTTCGCACATCTGAAGTGAAAGCATCCAATGGGGGGTGGGGGTGGGGGGGGGGGTGGGGGGGGGGGCAGAACTCTTAGAAAAGGCAGAGACTAGCGCTGCCAGCACTTCTTCAAATGTTCAACAAACACTGACTGAAAGCTTTTCTCGCGGCACAACTTATGATAAACATGGAGCATGATGGGAAGCGATAACAGACGCAATAACATCATATATCCAAAATATTGGTAACATGTTCAGGTTTATTGAAGTAGCTTGATTGATAATTAGGTTTTGTTTTATTTTGTCCTTACAAAGTAAAAATGTTACTAGTTTTATTTTTTATCTTACTTTTGCACTAATACATTTTTTGCAATGTTTTTCATATAATAGGAGTATTAATGTATATTGTTTTAGTTGTTAAAATATTTTCAAGCTTTCTTTTTTCCAACAAAATTTATCTTTTACACTATTTTTTGCACTGTTTTTCCTGTAACAGTGGTGGATATGTCTCGACTTACTACAGTTCATGTAGGTAAAGTCTCAGGGTGCAGTTGCACCTTTTGCACAACTGATTTATTATTTACAGTTATTTGTAGATGTATTTTTGTTTTACATGTTATTTAATTTAAAAAAAAGAAGACGAAAGAAACCACGTTTCTAGTGTTTTCATTTTCATTTAGCCCATGTGGGAAAAAATCGTATCGTGAATCGAGTTTTTTGAGAAAAAATCTGAGATTTTTTTAAAAGAGAAAATCGCCCAGCCCTAGTCTGTCTATTTATGTTATTGGAACTGTCATTCTATTGTAATTCATGAACAAATCTATGTCATACTAAGAATTTTTAATATGGCGTCTCTTGTATTATCTTAAATTCTCAAATAAAATGTGATAATGTTTAGTAAATTGCCCTGGAAACATTTTGTGTTATTTAGCCGTTTCCAAGAGGACAAATGTGGTAGATGTGCTGACTTTGATAACTAATGTTGTATGATGCTGAATTTACATCAGGGTCAGCTCCAAATTGGTAAGATCATTTCAAAATTTGCAGTTAAAAAACTAGGCTGAACTAGAGTCCTGCACTGGAGCCCTAGGCCCGAGGGGTCCGAGGGGCCCAACTGCCCGAGGGCCGGGCTTCGGCCCGACGACCGTATAATTACCTCCGACACGGGCCGGGCTCGGGCACTTTTATTTTCCAATTTAATTATTTTATCACTATCCGATTCGCGCGACTTCCTGACTCTCACCTCAAACATGGAGAACGACATAAAGACAAAGATTGAAAATGGTGAATTGAAGAGTGAACAACAATAAGGGAAAATCTCCGTTCTGGACTAAGTTTCAACTTATTACAACCCTTCAAGATGAGCCAAACGGGTTTGTTCAGTGTGTTGTATGCAAAGCTGTTCTGTCATATGACAGCAAAAAAACAGGTTCATCACATCTCCAGAGATATTTTGAACGGGTATGTGGCGGATCCAGCAGCGGTCACAGATCGAGTTCTCAAGCTGCTGATCGAAACATGAACCCCTATTTTAACCTGCTCTTTTATGTCCATATTGATCTGTCAGAAACCGTTCGCTTATTCACAGAAAAAATAGAATGCTGTTTTTTCTAACTGCAGATCGTTATCCCATTTTCAGAGCGGCAGATTTAATTTATGAACGCACTCAATGAATATAGCGTTCTATTACCCTAAAACGTTCTTATGGGAAGTTAAAACAAACAAACAAAAAAAGTCGGGCTGGGCCGGGTTCGGGCCTGAGAATTCTGAAAACCTGTCGGACCGGGCCGGGCTGGGGCTCCACCCCCTCGGGCCAGGGCCGGGCTCGGGCCCAGATAATAGGCCTGTGCAGGACACTAGCCTGAACACCATTCCTTTTATTTTCTGACAAAGTTGGCAATCTAGTAAAAAAAAAATTAAATTCAAGGATGTGATTGATTGCACACATGATGACCTGTGGCCTTCAAAATGAAAAGCCAAACAAAAGAAAATGTCTTATTTCTCATTCCTACCAAGATACAAATAAAAATAAAATGGAATACCAAAGAGAGGTATCAAGAATAGTCACAAAAGTTTAAAGCTTCAATTCCTTAAATTTTATGATCTGTGGCATTTAAAAAGTATGACCATTTTTATGATTTTTGGCCAAATTTTTAGCCATATTGCAGAGCAACCAAGGTAGATAGAACTAGTCTGAGCATAGATTCTGATTCTAGGGGAAAAGTTAGACAGGGAGACCAAAAATCTAATATGTAGGTCAAATGATAGAGGAGTATTGGAAGGTCAAACTTGGACGAAACAAAACTTTGTCAAAATAAATGAATAAATATCCAAAATTTATGAAGGCCTTTACTTCAAAACCATTAGGGACATCGGTCTGAGACTTGGTATTATTTCATAAGTTCATAAAAGAAACCTATGAATTTTTTGAGAATTTTCTGAGAGGGTGACCTGGGAAATTTCTGTTTTGTTTTAGGTGATTTGACACAGAATAACCTGGAGGAAATTGATATGTTGATCAGCTGGAACATTGCCAAAATAAACTATAATATATGACAATAGCTGGATTTCTTTTGCCTGGAATCACTTGTTCTATTTTTTTTTTGACTGAGTTATTGTGAATTTAGTTTAATAAATCACTGTTTGACCTTTTACTACCTCGTCTGTCTCCGTCATTATCACAGCCTAAGAGCTGGGTTGTGACATATCCATGCAACTATATTGGTTTTGATTGTTCACTGACTCTAGAAGTACTTTTTTTATTCCATACATACACCTCTGTTTACTTTTTGACTGGAATTGTTCATCCTTGTCCAATGTGATGACCAGGGCCCACAAAAAATTATGATATGTAATCCTCCTTTGTGAAATGTTTGTTCTTGAAAAGTGTGGCTGTCAATTCATGCCTGCGTCCCCTCCTCCCACCATCAAACCTTATACATAACCAAACCATACACCAATGTGAGCAACACTTCAAACCACAGGTGTCAAACATGCGGCTTGGGGATCAAAAGTATCCCGCTAAAGGGTCCAATCCAGTTCCTGGCATGAATTTGTGAAATGCAAAAATTATACTGAAAATATTAACAAATATGTTCAAATCATTTTAGTGGCTCAGACCAGTAAAATACTATCATAACAAGTATTCAGAGAATGCCTAATCTTGCCCCTATTTTGTGCCAATCTCAACTTTTTCAAGTTTAACCATCAGACGACCTGCTGTAACTCCTCAGCCATCACAATGAATTCACAGCAAACCTTGATTCAATTTGATGTCTGACTTGATTTGATGCTTGAAGATGATTCGAAGGACAGAGGATGATCTGTGTGAGCTTGTGTTAAATCTGTGCCATGTCTAGAGCTAGTTTGGTTTTGACATTGGCTCGATGTAATTGTAAGAGTTACAATTTACTGTTGGACACGTTTCTAGCTAAAGACAGAACATGCAAAAAATATATAGACAAATGTCTTTTTTTTTTAATTCACTACTGTCCTTGTTATCCCTCAATGTCACCGTCTGGTGTCTGACTTGGGTGGACAGGTCAGTTGGCCTATGCTGACCCTTGACCCTTAACTATTCCTAACACACCAGAACATCTTTTTCCATCTATTCTCTAAAGCAGTGGTTCTCAAACTTTTTTCAGTGATGTACCCCCTTAGAAATATATTTTTAGCCAAGTACCCCCTGAAATGGTCAACACATTTTTAGAAGAAAAAAAGAGGTACAGTTCTGTAAAATCAATATCTGATTTATTCAAGCCAAACAACTTATACCACTGAACCTGACAAATACATTCATATTGAAAACACAGTGCCTGGGGAGGGGGCAGAGCCTGGGGATGTAAAGCGTATTAAAACATACTGTTCCGTGTGCTTTCTGTACTTTGTCGGCTCTGGTTTTGCCTTCTTTTTCACTTGTTTATCTGTACTTTCAGTAACATTGCTACTGTGCATTAGCCACGTCTCCATAGTTACTTGATGGTGGTGGGGTGTGTGTGTGTGTATGTGTGTGTGTGTGTGTATGTGTGTGTGTGTGGGGGGGTCCTGAATATAAAATTCAATGTATGAACACACATTTATATTTCATGTAACTTTTTTACAAAATAAACTTTCCCCAAGACTTATTATTAGGATGAGCCAACTGATTTTTTCAAACAATTTTGAAATGCTTCACATAACCCCTGCAGTACCTCCACATATCCACACACACCCATTTGAGAACCACTGCTCTAAAGCACAGGTGTCAAACATAACGCCCAGGGGCCAAATCCGGCCCGCCAAAGGGTCCAATCTGGTCTTCGGAATGAATTTATGAAATTCAAAAACAGATATTAAGACATTATTCATTTTAGTTAAGGTTCTACATTCAGACCAATTCAATCTCAAGTGCCTCAGACCAGTAAAATACTATCATAATGATCTATAAATAATCACAACTCTATTTTTCCTCTTTGTAAATGTAAATATTTTCACATATTTACTCTTAAAACAAAGTATAATTTCACAAAATGTTTGAATAATCTTGAACAAATATATATGAAGAAGTGTTTTTTCAAGAGAAGTTATACATTATGTAGACTGTCATCTAAGCAACACAGTATAGCAAACTTTAACAAGATCAAAACCAAATTGATTTTAGAAATCAATTTTGAATCTCTGGAGTGGCTAGAAACGTGTGATATTAAAACGAGCCGTCATTGATTAGAAACTACCCAGTGAAATGCACTAGAGCCTGGCAGACGAGGTTCAGGAAATATTTGAACACGTGAGGTACGATCCATCGTCGCGCATTGATGACGCATTTCTGAACGCGACGTTACCACGCTGTTTACCTATTAGTCAAAATCTACATGTGTTAACAGTATTTTTCTGTTGTTTCTTATAACAATGGAGAAAAAACACTCCAATTCATCCCGGAAGAAACCGAAGCCTGCTAAGATGAAAGACGGCTCGGACCCGGTTAAAAACTTCCAGAAATGGAAGAAAAAATACGATAAGACGAAAGCACGAGTGAAGCGAGAGAGGGCTCAGAAGAAGAAACCCGAGTGGCAAGTGGAGAAGGAGTACATCCAGAGACTGGTCAGCAGGTACAGCGATATAAACGGCAAGGATGCAGTGAAATTCTCCGATTTTCCCATTTCAAAGAAGACACTGTTAGGTTTGCAAGAGGCTCAGTACAGGCAGCCCACAGAAATCCAGAGGCAGACTATCGGCTTTGCTTTGCAGGGAAAAGACGTACTTGGCGCAGCCAAGACTGGCTCTGGGAAGACCTTAGCTTTCCTCATACCGGTGTTGGAGTGTCTATATCGGCAGCAGTGGACCTCCATGGACGGCCTTGGGGCCCTCATCATATCCCCCACCAGAGAACTCGCCTATCAGACTTTTGAAGTGCTCCGTAAGGTGAGGATTTATGGATAATTCTGAATACTAATACAGAATTGCCCAAGACAGAGCATTTATAGATAACTACATATAAATACAGAAGTGAACCAAAATGTTGCGAATTAAAATGGCAGTGTAGTAATTAGTTTTAGGGTGTTATTGTACTCCGTGCATATGTAAAAGTGATTAATATGGCAATTAGGAATTGTTTTGTATTATTAGCAGGTAATAATACAAAATGTCCTGTAACAGAAGTTGACAGACATCTTATTCAAGGCAATTAACAGTAAAAGAAAAATAAGCTGTCAGCTGTTTAGGTTCAGTAATTATTCTTGATATTAGACACTCTGAACAGATAATCAAATCAGTGCATTACATCTGTAAATTAACAATCTAAAACCACTAACAGTATAATCAGAAGTTAACTTACTCAAATGTTGCCACAGCCTTTTGGCATGGTTGAATAAGTGGCCAGAATAAATGTGTCTTGGCATTCTTGCTCATTTTCATCGCATATCTCTTTACATGTTGACATGATAATTTACTCTTCAACTTCTTTGTGCTATAAGGTGGGGAAGAACCACGAGTTCTCAGCAGGGCTCATCATTGGTGGAAAGGATGTAAAGAGTGAGTGTGAGCGGATCCACCGTACCAACATCGTCATCTGTACCCCAGGCCGATTGCTCCAGCACATGGATGAAACAGCCACCTTCCATGCCTCCGACCTTCACATGCTAGTCCTGGACGAGGCAGACCGCATCCTGGACATGGGCTTTGCAGATACACTAAATGCCATTGTAGAGAACCTCCCTAAAAGCCGGCAGACACTGCTGTTCTCCGCCACGCAGACCAAGTCAGTCAAAGACCTGGCCCGTCTCAGCCTCAAAGACCCGGAGTATGTGTGGGTCCACGAGAAGGCCAAATTTAGCACCCCGGCCACCTTGGAACAGAGCTATGTGGTGTGTGAGCTTCACCAGAAGGTCAGCATGCTCTACTCATTCATCAGGAGCCACTTAAAGAAGAAGATCATTGTGTTTTTTGCTTGCTGTAAGGAGGTGCAGTACCTATTCAGAGCCTTCTGCCGTCTCAGGCCTGGCATCCCAGTCCTGGCCCTGCATGGCAAACAGCAGCAAATGAAGAGAGTGGAGGTGTACAATGACTTCCTGAAAAAGCAGAATGCTGTGCTGTTTGCCACTGACATCGCTGCCAGAGGCCTGGACTTTCCTGCTGTCAACTGGGTTCTGCAGTTTGATTGTCCAGAGGATGCAGACACATACATCCATAGAGTGGGCCGCACTGCCAGGTATAAGGAGGGGGGAGAGGCCCTGCTACTGCTGCTCCCCTCAGAGGAGAAGGGTATGGTCACCCAGCTCCAGGACAAGAAGGTTCCTATCAATAAGATCCAGGTGAGTGGACAGGTGTAGGCGGTGATAGGTCAGTTTTTCCTCATTCAGGACTATGAGTGATTATTTGTAATCAAGCAGAATGATAACCTGCATTTGAAACAGATACATATTTGCAGTAAAACCTTAACTAGAAGAACATCTTGTACCACATACCAAAAATAAATCTAACACATTTGCCGTAAAGCAAACTGTAAATCCCCCCTAAGAGAACCAGAATTATCATCTGTAATGAAAACTAAAACAGACTTGAAACACAATAATTTTAAGAGAAATAGTATTTAAGAGAAATACTGAATAATAAACCCTGAAATTATATGAATAATGCAACATGTGCAAAATGAAAGAAGCCAAACACCAACATCTACAATTAGTGTAATTGCAAGACAAATTGAAAGAATAGTAATATATAGGAAATGTTTTTACTTTTTCTAGTTATATAAGGTAAGCTCATATCATTGGGCTAATGAATGTGATTGTCTGTAATTATTTAGCTTCAGGGCAGATTAATGCTGAGTTTTGGTACCCATCCCTACAGTGTAGGAATTTTGGATTTGCTGACAATGATTAACAATGATTTTTGGTGTAGAAGAATAAAATGGCATTTGCACAACATGGCTTCACTAAGATACACTCAGTTTTGAAAATGTTTGATTCTATGCATCTTTATAAACTTAAAAATCTAAACTAACATCAGGAACCAAATGGCAAGACTAAATAATAATAATAATAATAATAATAAAAGCAAAGTATACTCAATTACATATCTGGCATAGAAAAATGTAACTAAGCTATATAAATATACAGTGTGACGTATGACATGTCAGATAATGCATTTGCTTGTTTGCTACCAGGTGAATCCTGACAAGCTGCAGAATGTTCAGGAGAAGTTGCAGGCATTTTTGGCTCAAGAAAAGGAGCAGAAGGAACGAGCCCAGAGGTGTTTCGTTTCCTACCTGCGCTCTGTCTACCTGATGAAAAACAAAGATGTGTTTGATGTCTTTAAAATCCAGCTCCATGAATATGCACTGTCTCTGGGCTTGGCTGTAGCTCCAAGGGTGAGGTTCTTGAATAAAGCACAGGCCCAGAGAGCTGAAAGGAAAGACAGGGCTGAGGAGGAGCTATCGGATGAAGAGCAGAAGCTCAAGAGCTTTAAGGCCCAGCTGAAAGGAAATGTTCTACAGTCCAGCCAGAGTTCTGAATCTGAAGAGTCCTCTGATGGTGAGGAAAGTGACGAGGAAGGAGCAGTGAAACATGCCAGAAAACTCCTACTGGGCGCAGATGATGAAGGTGAGGATGACGGTGGAGATGATGATGATGATGATCTGAGGGACTTGGATCTTCTGACTTTAAAAAGAAAAGATGTCTTCAGGCTGACTGGAGACGACGAGGGCGAGGAGCAGCTGGAAGATAGTTCTAAGAAGAAAACTGACAAAGAGACAAAGTTCAAAGAGGCTAAAAAGATCCTGAAGAGAAATTTCAAAGTGAACACCAAAGTAACATTTGGCGAAGAAGGCGACGCTGTGCAGCTGTGGCCGCCTGTACAGCGCGCAGCAACAGCCGTCGATGATGAAGAGGAGGAGGAAGGAGAGGAAGAGACCTCCGGGATCAATGTGGAGAAGGCCAGAGAGAGGCTGAAGCGTGAGGACCAGGAGTTTGACAAACAGGAGTACAGCCGCAAGGTGAAGGCCAAACACCGGGAGAAGAGGCTGAAGGCAAAGGCGGCCAGGAGGGAGGCCAGCAAGAGGGAGGGACAAAAATCAGACGAGGATGAAGAGGACGAGGTGGTGGCATACCTGGCCAATAACAGCGAGGATGAGTTTGACCCCAGCAGCCTGCCTGACCCCGACAAAATACGCTCAAACGACGACGAGGAAGAAGAGGAGAGTGACCGTCCGACAAAACGGCAGCTCAGTAGTGATGAAAGTGATGAGGAAGAAGAGCAGTTCACAGCCAAGAAGAAAAAGAGGGTGAGACAGGAGGACGAGGAGCACAAACCACTGGACACTGGCTTGTCTCTGGCTGAAGATGAAGAGTTAGTCTTACAGTTACTGGGAGGACGAAGGTAGAAAATACAAATACAATGAACAGTCACATAATGAGGATCCAATGTTTCCCTTAATGTTTATAAATTTCATGGAATACAGTGATCGTTTATACAATTCCAATCCCCTTTATTTTCTTTACTAGAGACTATTTTCACTGCTTTCATGGCATTCAGGGAACTGATGCTGTTCTGTGTGAAATATCAGTTTGAATTTTTTTAAAACCTCACATCAGTTAATAAACCAGCAACTCCTGGTCCTGTGGCTTTGAGGGGAAACTTTAACTAGTTTAGCTTTGTCTTTAAGAATCAACTCAAGACCAGCTAAAGTGGTCCAAATATTATGAATGCATTTACTTAATTGATTCTAACAGTTCCTCATGGGGTTGTTTTTGACTCCTGTACGACAATGCTTTTTTTTCCAGTTTTGGTTATTTGCATATTTTCTCATTTAAAGCAACAGTATAAAGTTTTTCACAAGTAAAGCAGAAATTAGAAAACAAATGAACAATATTAACAGCAAGTTTTATTGGTTTGTTATTGTTTGTAATTTGTCAGATGTATATGGAGCACCCACAAATATAAGATTATATATCTTACATCCTATGAACACTTTTACAGTACAATTTCTGCATTTCCTTGTATGATTCTGACATTCTAAGCACAAATAGGCTCATTCTATCAGCTTATTTGTACACTGGGAAAACTGAATTCAGTGTGAATCTTGTTTGAGGTGGGTTAACGTCAACATAACATTTACTCTGATGAATTGTCAGATGGAAGTAAACATACATATATAAAAGCTTAAGTTGCTGTGTGGCTTCTGGAGGTGTAAATGTGTATATTTGGTTTCAACAAATCAATGACATGGTATATTTTGACCTCGTCCTCAAATGTGGACACATGTTCCCCGGTATCTAAACTGGATGTTTTGTTTACGAAAGTATTCATATAATTTATAATTCCTATTCTCATGTAAAGTTTTATCACTATTTTGAAATTTACTCTCATGCAGATATTAAAAGGAAGAGTGTGTATGAAATGTCTGAGCTTTATTTTGTGCATCTGTGCTAAAAACCAGCTTCATTAGAAAGAATGAACCAGGTTCTTTATTACTGAAAGTAAAAGGCCTAGTTTCAACCCACACTTTGTGACCAAGAGTATGTGAATGCATTGTTTTAACATTGGTGTGCAATACCATAGCAATTCTGGACACTAATGTTCATTGAAAGAAAGGCTACATTCTACAAATAACTTGTACAGTGTAAAATAAATGACAGTTTAATTGTCAGCTCATTAAGGTCCTCCCAAATTTGTAAAATTTGCAAAATCCTATCATCTAAATTTTTTAAAATATTTTTTTTAGGTTTGTCCATTTTCATTCTTTAAAATTTTCTGTCCCTGGCATATTTTTCACAGGATAATGAGTATTTTCTTTTACTTAAATGCTTTTTAAATAAAGAAATGTTAACTATAGATGTGTAAAAATAAATCAAGATGGGAGTTATATTATTCTATCACTTAAAAGATATTGAATATTAACACAGATTGTTTATGATTGTGAAGACAATCAAATGGATCACTTGTAATGAACTGTAAGATTTGTAAAAGTTTGATTTTGTGAAAACGGCTTAACTCACCACTAATTGATAGAAAATGGTTCATTTATTTGCTGCCATATATGTCAGTAATAGGAGTAGGAAAGTTAACTGGAGTTGTCACACCTATTTTAACTTTTACAGGGGAAATCACAGTGCATATTTATAAATGTACAACTGAAATACATGCAGGAAAATGTCCAGATATGGGTCAACAACACAAAGACAAGAATCTTTCATCTGAAAACTATGGGGTTTGTTTAGCATTTTACTATTTTAGTAATAGATCATTTCAATATGTATCATGTCCATTGTGTAATGTATAAAATGACTATTTTAATATAAAAGCCAATCAGTCATTAAATTATGGGGCTCTGTTTTGTTTTGTTTTTTGTTTGTTTGTTTGGGGAGGTGGCTTCAGTTTGCTGTTTTCTGGCTTTCTGTTGAAGCTGAATAAAATAATATAGTGCATTTTGTTATGTGTTTTTTTTAAGTAGTAGTAGAAGAAGAAGGGAAACAATTCTAGCATCTTAATGTACGTGAATGAGTTTTACTAACATCAATGCATTTACTGTATATTTACATTTCATGATAGAAGTACATCAGTAAATGTACGGTATGTCTCTGCCCACATGGTGGCAGCAGAGTGCAATACATCACAGATACTTATTTCCACTATTATATGTGACAAGATCCTTAATTGATTTGAAAAATGTTGATATTATTCGGGTTTTAATAAGATTCGTTTGACAAAGACAAAGATCCTCTATAGTAAGACAGATGCTTCCAAGGAAAATAGTTCTATATAAGTGGTCGGAATACATAAATTAAAAAGCACCTACTTCAAATACGATGACAGAGGACATTAACGAGTTATAGACACGAGGAAAGTAATGTAAACTTACTTTTTCCAGAGGGTTTTTAAGAACGAAAGGGAGATGCTAACTTTACAGAGTGTGACATTGTCACCAATGGAAAACGTTGATAAAATAACACTTTGGATATGAAACTTGTGTCTGAAATAATATTAAAATGTTCAGGTAAACATGAAAAATTAAACCTATCAGGAGCACAAATATCACGGAATCCAAACGAGAGTTCAAGTTTAAAATTTCTACTATTTGTATGTTTTGCCATATAAAAACGCATAGCCGTCTACGAGAATATCTCCAGAGTACAGTCCTCTTGCCTTGTGTTTATTTCCCCCTTTGTTTAAATATCGGTGCTTTGACATTTACCCCGAGTAAACAGACGTGACGTCTTCAGTTAGCGCGCGCATTTTTGACCCATAATCGACCATGGCGGACTGTAGCGGAGAATTATGGATTTATTGCAAATTATTGATTTAGAATGATAGAGAGCGTTACATTTTGACCAACGGGGTCCGGTTACCAGATCCCTATGCGAGATCACGGAGTGAGTAACTGTGGGCATACAAATCCATGGATGCTTACCACTTCGTCGTATGTGGGCATGTACAACAAGTCAAATACAACGAAATCGAGTTTTGCGTGTTGGCACATGACTTTCTTCCCAGCTAAACACCCGTGTATAGCAGGTTCGGCTGCACCAGGGCTTTGGGGGGCAGTTACTCAGTTTTTTTTTTGTTTTTGTTTTTGTTTTTTTTTTACAAATCCAGCAAATAAACGTTACTTAAAATGATAATAGGTATTTTGTGACATTTTATTTCGGAAATGTCACTTTGTTTCTATTGAGATTACAAGGAATTCTGGGTAGGGTGGGCATGTTGCACCAGGACCCAGCGAGCTTCTTCGTGTGTAGCCAAAGACAAAACCACAAGACATGCATGTATGATGCTTGGGCTATTGTGAACACGCGCAAAACTACGTCCTGACAGCTAATTGCACTCGTGTTGCGGGATAAGTATCATAGCTTTTAACAAAGTTATTCGTGTTCGTTTATAGTGACTGTCAGATGTTATCGGGTTAATATGTGTGTGAGCTTCACAGTGTTCTGTGCCTGCTAGTTAATTATGCTGCTTGTTGTTTAGGCTAATTTGCCCAGGTGTTTTGTCAGTTGAATGATGTGAACTATAATGTAGTCCTCTGTATTTCAGATTACCTGCATGTTTAGAGTTGAACTCCATGTCAGGATAGGAAGTGGCAGCGAGCTGTACTTGGAGTTCTTTGCACCTCAATGATTTTTGTGCCAACAATGCGCGCGCATTCAGTGATGACGTAACATTGAAAATTAAAAGGAAGCCGCAAAATTCCAGCAGGTGAGCTAACCACGTTGGACTTGTCTATTTTTAATGTTTTTAGTTTTTTCTTTTACAACTGCCTTGAAGAATGTCACTCGCGCAGAAATGACCAAATCCTTTCTCTAAATTTGACAAGTAAACGGTGCTAGATTAGCTAATGTTTTGTCGTTGACAATGATCTTATCTTTACATTTAATATGGCGGCTAACAGTTTAGCTCGCGTCAGTTTGTCATTAGCCAGGTAATACCTCACGTGATGTTAAAGCTAACATTTAATGTTAAAGCTAACATTTAATGAATGGACTACATAACAGTTTAGCTCGCGTCAGTTTGTCATTAGCCAGGTAATACCTCACGTGATGTTAAAGCTAACATTTAATGAATGGACTACATAAATTTAAAATGTGATGAACTTTGTGCTAGTAGTACAGACTCGGTGCTAGTTGTACATGTCACCAAGTAGTTAAGCTAACTAGTATTTCTGGTCCACCTGGTGCTACAGATAAGCAAAACTAAACCTAATGAAGGTAGTAATTGTGGTTAACGCATTTTTTTTAAATAACTAATAACATATCCTGAATGAGATTAACTTCCTTAGTCAGTTCTAAAAATGTTAGAAATGCTAAACTTGAAGGCTGGTAATACCCATATGCTTAAAATACATGCATTTCTGAGTGGGCATACTGCATAACACTCCATCTCTTGTGTTTAAATATAAGTATGGAAACAAGTAAAGTTGCCATTGAAGCCCCGAAACTGGAGTCTACTAGAATTTCAGTGGAAGAGGATAATCCTGTTCAAATGAAGATTATACAGGTGGCTACTGCACAGCTCCCACACACTACTCCAGGTGTCCTAAAGGGTGACACCATCTCTGCATCCCCTAAACTCACCCCCATGGGCCAGATCCACCAGCCCACCTCCTCCACAGTTCCAGTCCAAGGCTGTCAGACATCTCCTGTTCTGGTAGCTAAGGTACCCACTTCAGCTGGAGTAGGCACCAATAATGGACAACCACAGGTATCCAAAGCTGTCCTGAACCAAATATCGTCCATAAATCCAAACCCAACTCCAGGAAGAACAGTGGTGATAACTGTACCCCGAGCACCTGTTCCAAAGCAGGTCACAGTGGCCCCTCGTCTCTCTCAGGCTGCTACCCCACAGCTCCCCACAAACATCCACATCCCACCAGGTGAGGTCTGACAGACCACAGAAAAAGTGCAGGTGTTCTCAATGTACTGTGCTGTCAGTTGACAAATGATACAGTCTCTCAGTAGATGAGTATGTAAATGGTATGAACAGTACAAACATCAATCTGTCAAATTTTGTTAATGTTGTGACACACTTTTACAAAACTTGTTTAATGACACTATATATTTTGGTCCTGTGTAAATTAGACAGTGAAGTTCATACAGTTGACTATGGCTGCTGTAGTCCATGGTGTCTCCACAGGTCTTTATAAAGATAAATACCTTAAATGTTGTAATATTTCATCTAAGAAGTCATAGAAAATATAATTAGAGGTCTGTTTGTGAAACACTATATTTATGTTCAATTTATATTTGTCAAAATTTATTGGCAATGAAATTTGCTGCAGGTAAAATTGAATGTAAAACTGTGACAATGTAAACAAACTAAAACCCAAAAGTAAAATTGGTAATAAATCATTATCAAATCTCATGTGAAATGTATAGATGAATCAAATTTTCCAGCATAACAAAAGTCGTCTTGTGGTACTACATTTAGAGATGGTCTAAAGCCGACCCTTATCATAAATATAATGTTTGTGTGTGTATATATATATATATATATATATATATATATATATTAAACCACCCAGCTGTAGAATACAGCTTATGAATTAGTCTGTATCAAATGATTCCCAAAGTTTGGAGAATGGCAGAGAAAGTCTGTGTATTCTGACTACACTGTATATAAGCTGATAAATGTTTTTGGACAGGGATGATGCTGATCCGCAGTGACAGTGGTCAGCTGATGCTGGTTTCCCAGCAGGCTTTGGCACAGGCACCAATAGCCAGCTGTGGCCAGCAGGCACCCAGGACACCGACCCCCCAGGTGTGTATCTTTGATTTCCCTCCATACTGAGCACACAGACCACAGTGATGGTTTTCTGTACTGCTGTGGTCATTACCAGCTGCCATGTCTGATTGTGATTCAGGTACCTCCAGGAGCTGCTGCCAAAACTAAGGAGAAGTTGACAATGATCAGAATGACGGGCCCTCCCGGCTTCCAGCCAGCACCAGTTCAGAAGACGGTTGTGGTGAAGGTAGAGTATCATTAACTACACCTACACAAAGAGCTCAGGAGTAATGGAACAGCATCTCAGTATGAATAATGTGACATACCTCTTATTCTTTTGGCTGTATGTTTTTGATCTATTGCTGCTCAGGTCATTGGTGTGACTCCTAACCCAGCTTTAGTCCAGACCCTCAGTTCTGTGCCAAATCAGGGGAGTCAACCTCGCATCCTGACAGCAATCACAGAAACCAAAAAGGAACCAATACCCACTTTTAGTCAGGTCAGTCAACAGCTGCTTCTAATCTTTGAAGAAGTGAAGTATTTCTTCAAATGTTTATGTAGCAAATAGCTGTCAAACAATAAAAAGAGGGAAAAATCACTGAACTGAACAGATACAATTTGCCATGATGTGTCAGTCACTTGCTACATTTGGTTTGATGTAATTAGTCACTTTCGCTTCTTTGTAAAGTATGAAAAATATAAAGTAATGTTGCATCATCACAAAGAAAGCATATGTTATAGCTTCTTTTTAACATAAGATACACATTTTCAATAAAGCCACAAGGGCATTCAAAATCGACTGTGCTTTTAAGTCTTCACTAACAGAAATAAAGGTAAAACTCAAGGCATGTACTTGAAAGGACCTTCTGAATTACTGAAACGAACTAGGCCATTAAAGTTGCTCATCACTTTAGATGGTAATGGCATCATGATGCCTATATTGTATTGTATGAATTGTACCATATCGCATCACGAGGTTGCATGAGAGATGCTGTTTTGACTTGCATATTGTATTGGCTTTACAACTAACATTCCCAACCCTAATAAATAAATGTAAAAAATTAAATGTATATACTGTAACTTTAAATTATAGCAGTGAATGCCAGCTCACATACTCTTGACAGTAAGTGGCAGATATCATTTTTATGGTGAAAGGAACTAGGTGTTCATAATTCTAGGTATCAAAACTCTCAATTGCCTGTGATGTGATAATTAGAAAGGGGTCTAAAATAAGCACAGAAAATTGTCACCTGTCTGTCCAACAATAGGAGACACTGGAAAGTGTGAAGAAGTGCAAGAACTTCCTGGTGACTCTGATCAAGCTGGTTTCCAGTGACTCTAAGTCTGAAAACATGGCCAACAATATTCGGGGTCTGGTCAGGAGCCTGTTGGTAAGTCGCATTTTTGATGGCTCTGTTTACAATGCATGAAAAATGTTGATATAAAGCTTTAAAGAGCATCACAGCACATTCCTCATCTCCTACTGGGGAAAAAACACTGATATTTTCAGTCTTTTCCTGTTGTGTTGGTGGCCTGATAATGTATTAAATATGATTTGTGAAGTAACCGTTCCTTTTCTCTTCTCCAGGAGGGGAAACTAGAAGCAGAGGAGTTTACAGAACAGCTCTATCGTGAGCTGAAATCAACTCCACAGCCCTGCCTCGTGCCTTTCCTCAAGGTGAGACAACAGTGTTCACGCTGTACAAGGCTGCATCTTCTGGAAACATCTTGAAACTTGACAATTTAGGAGTCCAAGTCTTCTTAAATTGTGAACAAATCCGGTGCTAATGTCCTTGATTCTGAATTGCAGTTTCACCTTTTCACATATTTTACATCGTTAAAGTCCCTCCTTTTTCATTATGGTGTGTTGTCAGACACAAATTGGTTCTGGCATAATTTTCCAGGTTAAATATTGTCTTCTCACAGAAAGTAAAAATTGTGAAATTACATTTTCCTATCTATCCCTCCTCACTGCTGTCAGAAATGCCTCCCTGCAGTTCGACGTCTTACTACAGACCCACAGTTATTCATCCAGGAAGCTTCAACCTCCAGCCAATGCCCCAACACTTCCTCCCTGAAGCAGTCTGACACAGGGCAAAGCATCAGAACCCACCAGCAGGTAGATGTGTTTCCAGTCGTGTGGAATGGAGGCTGATGGCATATTTGTGATGATGGTTGCTATGAAACACAGGTGATCCAGCCGACTAGAGTGTACACAACCAAGATCAGCAGACCCTCCTCCAAACACATAGGCCTGCAGTCAGCAAAACACTTCACAGGTAACAGACTGGGCCCTGAGTGAACATGTTCATTGTAGATAAGACCAACATCAGACCTCATCTATGCAGCTATACACCCATCCAACCCCCCCCCCCCCTTTTTTTTTTTAAATAAACCATCGTTTTCTTTTCCATGTAAACTGACTTATGTCCCCCCATCTCATCTCCCTTTAAAAAAAAATATTCCTGTGTAAACATTTCAAATGTGTGATGACAGGGAAAAGTGAGAGGTGACAAAGTCGCTTTAACACATTTTTTTAAAACTTTGACAGACTGCCAGTTCTGTCTCTCAGCACAGAACTACTCCTGCTCGCTGCTGTCACACATACTTTTTAAATATAGGCTGATTAAATAAGATGTTAACCTGCAGTTATTCCAGGACGTGGAGGTCTTAAAATGGCTTAAAAAAAACATTGATTCTAGCAGCACAAAGACTGACTTAGAAAGTACAGCTCCTTAGAAATTCAACAGTTTTATCCGTTTTGCTGTAGGTACTTATGTGAAATGTTTCTTCATTTAAACACAGATAAAGGGGAATGTTATATATTTCTAAACTAAAAATTAGATATTCTACAGCCAAGCAGAAAGCTTGCCAGACTGATAGCTTTGACCTCAGCTCATTACAACAGGCAAATATTTTGTATTTATTTATTTTAGCAAACCCTGCTATTACTCTGCTATGTTGTTTTTATTATTTGCCTGTGTGCTTTTTTAAACACCTGCTACAACCTAATTTCCCCCATTGGGACAAATAAACTTGAATAGAATTAATAGGAATTATCACTGAAAGAAATACAGTATTCAGATCATTTACTTTAATAAAATAACTATTGTCACAGTGAAAATACTACACTAAAAGTATAATTCTGCTTTAAGCCTTGTACTTCACCAAATGTACTCGAGTAAAATGGTTCCTATGACTTTTACTATTAAATGATTTTGGATTAAGTTTACTGTTGCATTAATGTGTATTTTATATTTTACTGCTCTACAAGTTATTAGTTTAAATTAAGCTGTAATCTGAGAAGGAAAGGAAGCTGACCCACAAATTTAGTTAACGTTGAATAAAAAACAGCCACTGTAGATTTGTACATTAGAATTCAGTTAGAAGATCCCCCACCCCTCCTGAAGGAGTGATGTTTAGCTTTTTTTAAAAAAAATAGAATTATGCATTTGAAAACATTTTCCTGTGGTCTACATAAACTGTAAATGCTATGCTTGGGTCTCAATTCATTAATTCAACTCCACAGGTCCATCTTGAACTCCATTTCTGAGTAATGACACAAGAAAGGTTTTTTAAATTATTTTTTTTAGGGCTGGCCCTTTAAATGCACATGAGCCACCCACCTCCTACAGGTTGTTTTAACATGCTTTTCTGTCCCACTCAACCAACAACTGAATATTTGAGGTAATCTGCTTGAAGTTTGGACATATTTTCAGTATGGATTACAGCCACTGCTGTTGACAAACAATTGTCATATTTGGGGGAAACATTAATTGGAAGTCTTTACCCTTAAATGTACAAATGTTGTGACATAACTAGTTATAGATTTAACAAATTAAGCAGGAATTGAAACTAGTTACAGAAATCTACTCATTTTTTTTGTTTGTTTTTTTTCCAAAATGAAGCTAGCTTTACAGCATCTGGAGGGTACAGATTCACATGTATTTAACTATTAGGGTTCAAATACACAAATAAATGAACCAAAGACTAATAAAATGGGTTTAGTAAAATATAACTCATTTAAAACTCAGGTTGAGTTGTATTTGGATGCTTTTGAACTGTAAAACACGAAAGTAACCCTGTACATCTCGTAAAAAACATGTACATATCTCTCCAAGTTCTAATGAAGAACAGGAGTTGGTCCCTGAGTGTCCTCAATTGCTGCTCAAAAAGTGTGCTAATACTAGGTAATGTGTGTAAGGATCAGATAAAATACAGAGACAGATTTTTCCTGCTTGGATCATAAAGTGAGTTAGTACCTTTTAATCAAACTGCAATTCTGTAGGGATATGTTTTTATTCTAACATTCAGACTCTTTGGGATCTTATTTACTGACATTTAAAATGACCCATCACATATATTTTATAGTGATACATCCCCGTTATCAGCGCTCCCTTGTCATTATTTTGCTGTAGAACACATGACAGCTGTGGAAATGTTTTCAAGAGTCCATGGTCCTGCTTCTATCTGCTGGAGTTTCCCTGAAGCCGACAGGTTATGAGATTTTAAAAATCTGAAGGATCACTGAGTGTTTACATTTATATGATCTACCAGGCCACATTGACCAAACCACTTCATACACCTCTCAATGAAAAGCCACACTATAGTTGACATTATCTGTGTTTTCTGTCTTCACAGGACCTTTTGCTATGAAGCAGCCCCTTATTCACGATCCACTTCATTCTACTCGATTTACACTGAAGGACAGTTCAGCATCTTACAAGTAATGCACACACTTGGTTTCCTGAGAGTCTTACCTAGTGCTCATTGACTCTGCGAAGCTCCTATATTTGAACTCATGCCCAAACCATTCCTTTTTGGCTTCTTGTACATGTGTCTGTGTTTCTCCAGAGAGGATGATGATATAAATGACGTAGCGTCCATGGCTGGAGTCAACCTCCGTGAGGAGAATGCACAGATCCTGACCACTGTGGTTGGCTCTGTGGTGCAGTCATGTCAGGATCAGCCCTTTCTCTCACCAAACCCAGTGCTCAGTCACATCCTGCACACAGGTACAGCAGCTGCTTAGAGGCAGCCCGTAACACAAATACAGCCATTTCCTTGGAAAGTTTCCTCAACACACATAGCTGACTGTTGTTATGAGCACCGTTTCCCCTGTTTTATGCATCGTGTGTCAGGAAAAGCACTTGGAGTGACAGATGTGGGTCCAGAGGTTGTGGTTCTGGTTTCTCATGCTACCCAGGAGTACCTCCGCGGGATACTGGAGAAACTCACTTTGATGGCAGCACACCGCAAGTCAGCCCTCAAGGTACAGCACTCTGGAAGATTGAACAGCTGTTAGCGCAATATGAAACTGTCACTCTAAACTTAAAAGAAACTGGCTTCATATTTGTGCTCAATGGCTACCAAGTGTTGCAGTTATATTATTCAGATCAAGGAATTCATACTCGATGTATAGTCGCTTTTCCATTGGACAAGTGTACAAAACTTTCCATCCATGGCTCAGTTGGTAGAGCAGGTTGTTCAGTAACTGAAGGGTTGGAGGTTCGAATCCTGCTCTGTTCTAGTTGGTCCGTTGTGTCTTTGGGCAAGACACTTCACTCTCCTTGCCTCCAGTGTCATTCACACTGGTGTATGAATGTCTGGTGGTGGTCAGAGGGACCATAGATGCAAAATGGCTGCCATGCATCTGTTAGTCTTGCCCCAGGGCATCTGTGGCTATGTAAGTAAGTAAGTAAAGTAAGTAAAATTTTATTTATATAGCACCCTTCACAGTACAGGTACGCAGAGTGCTTTACAAACCAGACAATAAAAACAGCATACACAAATATAAAATTTTTCTATTTGGCAAATTTGTATGTACAAGATGTCTTGACACAACTTCAAAGTCGATGGAAAAGCAATTATTGGTACTGTAGATATTAGTTACAGACATTTTCAATTAGTACTTAAAATTGGTAATTTCAATGAAGTTTATTCAAAGAGGGTTGAAGGACGGAGAGAGTCACTCATTATAGAGATTGTTAAACCCCATGAGTAGAATGTGGGTTATATAAATAAAAATGTAGTTAACTTAAGGGTGATAAGTTGGCCTCTCTCAATAATTTAAATGCTCATGATGGTGATTGATTGCTCAGAATGAGTACAATGTTACGACTCTAACAATTCGGTGCTAGTGTAAGATCTACTGCAGCAGCAGTTGTACTCCAAATGTGAAATTTCACCTTATATTTGTGATCCTACAGGAGGATCTGTGGTCTACTAAAGTGAGCGATGTGCGCTCTCAACTTCGTTTTCTGGAGGAAGTAGAGAGTTTGAAGAAGAAAAAGAAAGATGAAGAGGAGAAAGAGAGACTTCTGCAATTGGCTAGGGTAATCTGAACGAAAAATATCCACAGAATTCACACCATGTGCATGCACAATCACCGTATCAATGATCACAGTATCTATACTTGTAGAACTATTTATATCAATACCAAATTTTTCTCTTTATATTTAAATTTTCTATTTTTTTTCCTTCAAATCATTCTCTACATTTTGCTTCTGCCATTCACTGAAATTTCCACACAGTGGGATAAATTGTCATATCTCATCCAACTAATCTTAAAATGTTCTTTAGTTTCTTTGTATTTTATATTTCAGTGCCATTTTGAATCACACCAGCGTGATTCCTTTTTGCTCTGTATTTATGCTCATGTCCATATGTGTCTGTTTGTGTTTGTCCACAGCGTCGCTCACACATGGAGGATCCACTGCATCAACAGCTGAAGCAGCGAGCCAAAGAGGTGTGCTTGTGGTTTTATTGTCTGCCGTCTGTAGTTGCTAAATACTCTGCTGTGCTCAGCATCCAGATTTTATTCATGTATTTGTGGCCTTCACACAGACAGACATTTTTCCATGAGAATCTGTCTATTTAGCAGGGCCTTGTGGGTTCAGTGGACACTGTGAAAGCGAAGTCATTTATATAATTCCATTACACTTGGATTAACTCAAAGTTGAACTAATAATGGGCTGTGGATGATGAGACCTTAAAACTCAACTAATGCATATAAATTACTATTGGGTGGAGGGAATGCAATATATACTATATTGTCTGTTTTAACCTTCAGATGTACTACATCCACAACCATTAATTCACTTTTTCTCACATATCGAGTATGTTTCTAGCTCATAGCTTATATTGGCTGGTATTGATGTTTAGCTGATACATTGGGAAATGTTTGTTTTGTAAACAATTCCCAACATTGTTACAATAGGTACCATGTTTTACAAGCCTTACTTATGTGAAACAGTGATGAAAAAATAAAGCCCCGGTTTTTTGTTCATGTTGCAGTTTAAACTCCAGGAAACTGATGTTTTTTTGTCTCCACATCAGCTGCAGCCATGGCTAAATTTGATGCTTTCTATCATCTGTAGGGCTTTAAATTCACCTGTACTCTTGTCATTATTACAATATATATTTTTTTTAATGACAAGCTCAGCATACACTGGACAAAATACAGTTTTTATGAACATAGAATATTAAGCACTTTCCCACTGTAGGAACCATTTGTATTTCCTATAAGCTTTTTAGTTCCTGGAACCTTTTTTCACCCTTGCCCACAGCATAGGAACTATATAGTTCCTAGAACCTTATTAGTTCCTCCTGGCAAGCTGCGTATTTTTTAGTTCTCTCTGAACTATATGATGCAGGTGTTTGTTGATTGGTAGAGCCTAGACCACGCCTATTTCCACATTCCCTCATCTTGCAGTACCACTATCTTTAAAACCATCTGTGTAGTGTCAGCTATGTGCTGGAAAATAATACGGAGAAAGTAGTAAATAAACGGGCCAATGACGCGGTTTTGGGTAAAGTCCTCCATTCTTGATATTCAACGCTGGATTTGACCATAATTAACATTCCTGTGAAACAGAACATCAACGCTGTGGCCTCCTCATTCTCTATTCTAATTTATAGTGGTGCTGTCTTCTACTTCCTTGTGTGATTGTTGAATTTAGTGTTTAAAGAATACATCACTGTGGTCGACGTTAGTGTCACATTTGTTCCCTAAGAACTATATAGTTCTAAGAACTATTTAGTTCATAGAACTAAGTTCTTAGAACTAATCTGTGGGAAAGCACCTATTGTGTATAGATGATCTTGATAATATGTATCTGTTTATGAATTCATATTTTTAAGATCATGAATAGAGAAATAAATGAAGTACCTGGTATTTTTCTTTTTATGAGCACATAAACTATTCTTTTCAAATTTTTTCCCTTGTACATTGTAATATATTTTTAAAGCATTTTTGTTTATACATACGTGGATTTAATCTGTCCATTAACTGCAGCCTGATTGGTTGGCCGAAGCATATGTCTGTGAGGCATAAAGTATAGTTCATGCTAATTGTATGTTTGGTAATGTGATAGTGTGGTTAATGTTTTTTGCCTGGAGTCCAAGTGAGGTGTGAAGGAGATGAAAGGCAGCGGCACAACTGTGGTTATTTACAGAAGTATCACAGAGGTTCACCACAGCAACAAAATCTGTTCAGTTACATGCCCTGCTGATGCCACCCACACACACTCACACTCACACTCACACACTCCACCGCTGCACTGTAGTCACACTACAAGTCAGGTACATTCTGTGCTAGAGAGTGCAGCGCTAATTGGAAGGGAGTTAAATTAAAGCTGGTTTATAATCTGGAAAAAAATGTGAAAAGAACCAGGTTGGAAGAGAAAGGGACTAAAAGTGTTTTATGTGTGATAGAAGTGGACAAGTTAAAATGTTTATGTCGAGTGATCACATCATTTCAACTGGGAGTTAACTTGAGTTGTTCAAGGCGTTAGTGACACAGTTTAATACCTTCCTGCCATTCTGTGCTTAGAATTGGCTTTTGTTGTTTAACACATTAAACAGCAAACTTGGAATATGTTGGGAAAATGGTAAATATGTTTCATCAGTTAATTTCAGAAAGTGAAAATTGCATAATGTTAGCCATATCATATTTTACTCATCATATCATCATCTCACCAAATCACAACAAGGTTTGTCTCATAGGGCTTTATAGAGTTGGTTTGACAAACAATGAAAGAAACGAATATTGTCCCAGATATCCCTTTTCCTTAGACCCTTTTTTTCAGCAAGGAAGAACTCTAAACACCCAGTTAAGAAGGTGAAAACTAGGGGAGATCCACAGTGAAGGAGAAATCCACTCCCACAGATGGACAGGCTGTAGATGAACACCCATTTGCAGATGTAGATCCAGTCTGTAAGGATTGCAGTAAGGTGGGGCTACAAGAGGGGGTCAATCTACTCAGGTGGGACAGGTGAGGGAGGGGGAGCTTTGAATATGTGCTGGAAAAAAGTGTAGCTATGGCAACTTGACTGTCTGTAGTAGCTTTTCCATTGGACGTCTGTGCAAAACTTTACTGGTATTTACTAAATGTTGAAAAACTACCCAGAAGTGCTTAATCATTATACACATCTTCGCAAAACTAACATTACACCATAATTCTTTTTTTTATTAAATCACAAATGCAATAATTTTTATCACAAGATGATATAAGTCATTCCATAAACATGGCAATCAACATAAATATGTTGATTTACAGATATTTCATTATTATAATGATGTAATGATTAAAAAAATTTGGTTTCCTAGTGTTTCTTTTAAACCTTTTCTTCTTTGTTGTAACATTTGTCATGTGTTTTTTCCCATTTAAAGATTTACCAATTTCACTGCACTGAAAAACAGGAGTTTTGGCAAAATTGTAATTTTTCCATCAGTCAAATTTTAATGTACACGTTGTATTAGTGCAATTTGAGGGTAATTGGAAAAGTGACTTGTAACTCTGTTCTGATTGTCAAGAGGGCATTTCCAAGTTAAGATGCCAAACAAAACAAGTGGAGCCAGGCACAACAAACCCCCTCACAGATATTTGACCTGATTTACTTTATCTCTTATCATGGCAAAAACACATTTTTGGTTACTATAACCTTGACCTTTCGCTACATTTCACCAAAATTTTATGAGATCTATTCTGGACCACCTTGCAAGTTTCCTGAAAGTTTCATGGAACGTGGTCCAGTAGTTTTTGCACAAAGCTGCTGAAAGACAGACAAATCCCGCCACCTGTATGGGCCAGTGTCATGGGTACGCAAAAACGATATCTTTGGAAAAAGGGTCCCACAGTGGGAAGATCTGGCTACGGTGCCGTTTCCACACCCATGTGGATGAGTCTAGGCCAGTAAAAACGTGTGTTCACACCAACATCATCACCACATGATCAGAATAAACAGCAGCTTTGCGCCCGTAGCATTCATTCTCGTCACAAGACAGCTCCACTTCCTCGTCGGTCCAGAGGAGAGTGTCCTTTCCTCACATAATTGTTGCTGCTGCCATCTTGCTCTTTGTGTTATTGTTGTAGTGTGTGTCTAACGTGTGTGTCGCGTCGGTAGAAAAACGATGTGGGCACATGCGCACTACTTCTTCTATGTTTCTCTTGTATCCAGACTGTCTTACAGCGCTCATAGTGGTGTGCCATGTGAAATGCATAGTTTTCAGTGTTTCGTCCCCATGCTGATGCAGATTTTTTACTGAAACTGTTCAAGTTTTATTTAGTATCTTTTTGACACGGTTTCAAAACTAAACCTGTATTGAACTTGTCTAGACCCATTAGTGTCCTTCAAAATGTAATTATTGTCTTAATATATTTGAGACTGCATTAGCTATACTCAGACATTTAATGGATTTGACTTTATGTATGAGAGCATGTTTTGTGTTATGACAAATATGTATTTAACTTTAAGCAACATTGTCTCACCACAGTATGCACATTCTTTTTTTATTGTGCATCATCTTGCCAATAATATGTGATGCATTAATTTATGGATTAGGAAATCTTTACACCCAGTTCTAATATGAAATGTATAGCTGAATGTGTATAATTAAGATATAATTATTTGACTCACCACCTCAGTTACAACAAATGGAAGAAGCTCAGCTGCAGCAGAGAGAGGCCAACCTCACTGCTCTGGCTGCTATCGGACCACGTAAGAAGAGACCCCTAGAGCACACAGACAGCCAGGTGAGTCTAATCCTGAATATGGAAACCCGATAAGCCTTTAAATGACTCCACGGTGTCAACTTTAAAGCCCCCTCCCCTGTCCGGCATCATCACTTCATATCCATAGCAAACAGGAAAGCCCACAGCTCAGCACAGCCGGCATGTGTCGAATGTTAGTTTAGTTCAATGAGTCTTTAATGCTCTGTGTGTTTAAGTTTTGGTCCTGCAGGCTGTAGGTTTAAAGATGACGAGGCTCTGTTAACTGCACACATTTCTTCTCTGGCTTTGAACTCCATTACCCAGCGGAGCCTGCCGCCTCTGCCAGCCACGGGGCTTCCTTTACTCCTGCATAGGCTTTACCTTGGCTGGCCCAGAATGCACTGGTGACAGGAAATGTAGAGGGTGATGGGAGAGTTTCTGTAGCGTTGAATGTCTGTCAGGGTAGAATTTAACTCCAGATACTGCAATTATATTTTTATGGGGAAGTCTGTATTAAACCGAGGTGGAAGTAACTAAGTAGAAGTACTTCCTTTACTGTACTTAAGTAAAATTTTTAGGTATCTGTACTTTACTGGAGGTTTTCTTTTTCTGACGTTTTACTTTTACTCTGTACATTTTCATATTAATATCTGTACTTTATACTCCTTATATTTATATGAATAACTGTACTTCATACTCAGAACAGACTAACTACACAAATTTGACAGTATGAAAAATAAATCAGAAATCAGAAATTGTAATAACATTCTGACGTTTTATCTCATGATTTAGATTTTTTTTTTTTTTTTTAAATCTCATAATTATGCTTTTTTTAAAAAAGTTTGAGTTTTAAATTTTTCTTAAACCATGACCCGATAAAACACATCATCTACACAGTAACTCAATTTTAAAGGCTTAATTTTTGGATGGGTTTAAAACTTTTCTGGTTTTACCTCGATGTCATCCACAGCAAAAAAGAGCAGGTTTACTTTTTACTTTATTACAATTGAAAAGTTGTACTTTTTTATTTTTACTTCAGTAAATGAGTTGAATCAGTACTTCTACTTTTACCAGAGTATTTTTTATGCAAGTAGCTGTACTACTACTTAAGTACAGAATGGGAGTACTTTGACCACCTCTGGTATTAAAAATATCATTCTCAAAACAACAGGTCACACCTAAAGAGTGGTGCCTTGCATTGTTCGTCTATTCATCTTTGGTAAATATCCGTGTTTCCTATGATCTAGTTGTTGTTGATATTGATAAAAAAAAAAAAAAGTGAGCTAGTAGGGGGTGGGGGGGTGGGGGTTGTTTGGTAATAGTTAATGGTGCAATAAAATAAAATAAAATCTAAAAAAAAACATGAAACCGCAAACACAATTGCTACTTTCTACTTGCCTGCGGGTTGAATGTGAAGATTTTATGATGAATCTGTTTGTATCAGTATTATAGTGGACTGTGTGTGTGTGTGTGTGTGTGTGTGTGTCTCCAGGTGTGTGTGCTGCCCAGACCTGGCATTCAGAGAGTCAACCGGGTCATACTCAAAGATCTGCTGCAGTGTATGGAACAAGACCACTTCCTGCGTCACTCTCTGATGCTGTACAGAGCCATGCTGTGATCTGTTTATTGTGTTTGTTCACTCACTGTGAACAAACACAAATCAGTGTTTGGTACCCTGTGCACCTTTTTGTGTTACCAAAGACTCCTGTTTCTGTTCATCAAAAAAACTTAGTATAATAAGAATTTGAAATACTTGAATGTATAATTACATTGCATTTTCAAATAGGACTTTTTTTTTCTTTTTTTTTTTTTTTTTGCTATGTGTGTTGTTTGCTTCCTTGAATTTTTATTTCAATATTGAGTTGTCGGGAGATCAATCAGTGACAGTGAGGAAGCTTATACTATTCTGGATTTGGAATAAATCGCAAAAAAAAAACTAGTTGCCGTTGTGGTTTTTTTGGTTTTGTTTTGTATTTTTGTCACAGAATATTGCCAATAGAGCACTATCAATCACAAGAATTTGGTTTTGATGTATCCTTTTTGGGAGAAAAATGTAAGGATTACAGATGCTAATAGAGACCAAACTCATACTGATGAACTCGTGATGGAGTTATTTTCTCTTTCACTGGTTTGTTTGACGATTAAAATAGTTTAATTTGTCACAACCACTGTGTTTTCTGGAGGGCTTTCTATGTTCTCTACTGCTTACTACATCACATTTGGCTTTGGATTTAGCATTTTAACAACTATTACTTGACGGAAGCATATATTGCTGTAAGATTCATATTGTGTTAAACTTTGCAAAGCTAAAAACACCTCGATATTGAGATAAACATGTCTAGTAATCATCTACTAAAGGTGTTCATGGTACCTCAGGTATTCATACAGTATTGTTTAAGCAGCCTTACTCAGAACTAAACAGATTCTGCAGGTAAAGTCAGTATAAGTGTTTGGATTTGTTACAACCTCAATTCTTTTAGATGTTTTCTTGAATAATATTGTCATATTACATGCTGGTGTGTTCATGGTGTTCTATCTTTTCTTCCCAGATGATCCCATATAACTAATACAATACTCATATTTATTTCTGATGACCACACAGATGCATTTTTTTCTGTTTCTGCTGTACAAATATTACATTATATGCATGAATGGTATGAAAACAAATTTTGGGGGAAAAGTATGAACTTTTTGGAAGCTTGATGGGAGAAAATGATAAAAGAATGAAAGCCTTTGGGACAGTAAGGTGTGTAATTTAACACACGATTATTGAAAAAAACGTCACGAGAGTTGAGGATTTACTGAATCCAAAATGGAAGTCACACTACTGCTTCCCTTCACAACTTATTTAATAGTGACCCCCACCCCCCCCTCCTCCTTTTTTTTGGTGCATTGTATTACTGTAAGTGTATTCCTCATTCTTTCTTAGAAATAAACACACACACACACCCATTAGAGCCCTGAAAAAACAGAGCCAAAGGCAACTTAAGACTTTTGCACATAACTATATAATGTTTTCATTGGGCTATTATATCCTTAACCACAAACAAAGTTAGTAAATTAACTTGTATTTATTGCATTGTCACTAAAATATCAGGAAAGTGACAAGGGTTTCCTCATAATACCTGAAAAAACTAAGCAGAAAATATCTTGTCATTTCCAAAAAGAAAAAACTTGAATAAAAACTGAAAATCTTGAGCTAAAATAAAACCAAATGATAATTTCTACACTATAAGAAGATACACATGCATCCATAATATGAAGAGGCTGATACTGATGCATCCCATCAAATAAAAAGATGACAAACTTCTCCTTCCGGCCTTTAAAAGACCTTTTATTTATCATATCATCATCTAACAAACGATCTGTAAAATTTGATGTCAAAGTTAGGTTTTCTGTGCTATGTCATTGACTAACCAACCTATATTTGCTCAACATATTTCACTTTACTTGCTAAGTAAAGAAGTAAATGTCTGCAATCCTACCCCAAGGTTATGTTAGAAGTCATATTTAACAGATTGTTTCAGCAGTTATTACAAATGGTATAATACATGCAAAAAAGCCAAAGTTGTTGTAATTTCTACATATTGTAATGAACATTTACAGAATACATACACTATGTATACTAACAAAAGAAACGCAAGTTTGTTATAGCTTCAGGGAAAACTGAGCTGTCCCCTTGAGTTCTCATCTGAAAGAAGCTAGTAATTCACTTGTCTGTCACTTGTCTGAGGTGCTTGTTTCCAGGTAAACCCAACATGGATGTGATTGATGCGTGTCCAAAATATGGCCAGTGTGGGCATGTTTGCCATGATTTGGGAGTAGCAGGTAAAATGGGAATGGTAAATCCCTTAATTTGTTTAGGGGTTATAAAATCAAATTGAGTCAAACTTCCTCCCCTGTCCAAGATGCCTCGGCTGACTGAAAATCTCCTATAGAGCATCTGTGGGACATTCTGGAACGCTACATTTGCATATGGCATTGGGATTGCAAAATACTCTGAGGGAAGAATGGCAGGTGATTCCTCAAGACACCCGGACCCGTGTCCGATTGATGGGTCGCAGACTTCAGTCCCTGATTGATGCACATGGTGGTCATACCAGACACTGACATTCGCACTGTCCAGAACTCTCACATTTCCTTAGAAAATTGTTAGAAATTTGGCCTGTGACCCTCATACCTGTATGTACCCATATGTACCATTTACTTAAAGCATACTCCCATAGTTGTATAAAAACATGCTTGCGTTTCTTTTGTTGTTCCATATACATTATATTAGTGCCCTTGGGTGGAAAAAAACTCAGTACAAAACTTGCTACAACAAATGAACATGTTCAAATGAAAATGTGTTAATTTTTTTGTTGTAACCTATGTTATGTTATATGACTGCTGTACAGGTCAGATTTGGGTGCAATTTTCTTTAACTTGGCAATAATCATAGTTGCCTTTTAAAAAAAAAAAAAGGCATCTTTTTACATTACGTAATATTTAAGTCACATTCTTAGTCGATCCATCCCACCCGATTGTCATGGGTTTGTTGTGGTAGTGACATGACAATCTGATGACTGTCTTTTACATAATTTATTTGTGATTTGTATTTAATTGTTTATTTTAAATGAATAAGAGAAATTAATTGTGAGAGGAGTTGTTTCACTATCTTAATATTCCAGGGCAGCTGTGGCTAGATATGTAGTTGTGAGAGTGAATGAATAATGGATCAATAATGTAAAGCACTTTGGGTGCCTTGAAAAGTACTATAGACCATTATTATCATTATTATTGAAGTTGTAGTAATAGTAGTAGAAGTACTGATGAATTCTCTTTTAATCATTAGTGTTCAACATTGACAAGGTATTGTTGACATTCATTTTCTTAACTGTTTAATCCTCAGGACGGTTGTGGAATCTATCAGAGTGACAACATGCTTAGGTGGGGGACACCATAGATGTGTTGTCAGTTCAGCAAAGACCTGACACATACAGACCAACAACCATTCAATCTCGGTAGGGATGCAAATTGTCAATTAATTAATGAATCATCAGTTGGTTGTTTGACCTTGCTGATCGACTAATGATTAATTGATAACCGGCCATTTTCCCCATACACACAATTTTGCTGTGGCCACCGGGGTGACCGACCTATCTTACTGTGGCCCAGATTAGGAGCTTCGAGGACTGTTTAATTTCTGTCTCACTGAGCAGGTAGTCTATGATTATGGACTCGATCAACCTCCAGGGGAAATGCTCTGACCCCCACATATCTGCATGTATTTTGGCAGGGATGTGGTTTTGCTCCACCATGTCCCTAAAGCAATTCAAACTCATCAATGCCACAATCCACTTTCATGACTATCCCAGCCATGGGGTCATAGCCAGCAGCCTTCAGACAGGTGTGGACAGGTGGACAACCCCCACTTTTCAACCTCAGTGATGAAACCTAGTTTAGGCAGTGGCGCCTCCTAATGCCGACAACACAAACACTGCCAGGGAAAAGGGAAATGTAATGTAACTGAGGAAATTCTTAACAATCAGTTGATTAATTATTTATACCCCTAACTCCTATTCACACCTACAGCTGATTTAGATTGGCCAGTTAACCTATTAAAGTGCATATCTTTGGATGGTGGGAGGGAGATGAAGAACCCACTTGGACACTGTGAGAACATGCAGATTCAACACACAGGACTCTTGCAGCTGCCACTGGGTTAGAACCCAGGACCTTGAAGCTGTAAGTGTTAACCATTACACCAGTGTGATTCAATTACATTATTTATCCCCAATGGCAATTTAGTTGACAGTCATGTTCGGAGTATTATAATTATTGTCCATTATTATGACCTGGGTGCGATTTGCCGGGGGGGGATGGGGGGATTATCCCCCCTCTGGGTTTGGACATCACCGTTAGGCTGGATTTATGCTCCGAAGCCAAGTCATCTGTGACGTGCCCTCAATTAAGACATAGCAAACAGTTTTTGCTTAGGGTTCTTTAAAGGACTGATTTTGCCTTTTTAAAATAGAATTATCTATTTTAAAACACCTCTCTCTGGTTTACACAAACTTTAAATGCTCTGCTTGGGTTTGAATTCTTCATTAATTCAACCCTATAATACCAGAAAGGTTGTTTTGAGTCCTGGCCCTTTAAATGCAAATTAGCCACTGTTATGCCCTCCCTCTAAGTTGTTGGCTGTGCTGCTCTGTCAAGTTAAACTAACTGAGCGTCTTAGGTATTCAGCTTGAAGTTGGAATATATTTTCAGTTTTCATTACAATCGCTGCGGACAAACAATTATGGGGTATTTGGAGAAATATTCATCGGAAGTCTTGACCATGTTGTATGCGCAAATGTCATGACACAACTATTTATTGACATAACAAATTTAGCAAGAATTAAAACAGGTTGTAGAAATCCACTCAGTTTTTGCCAAAATCAACATGAATGTAGCTTTGCAGGACCTTGAAGGTTCAAATTCAAACTTCCTGAACTATTAGGGTCCAAATACAGAAATAAATGTACCAAAGATGAGTAAAAGTGGATATAGCAAAATATGACCCTTTTAACTAGAAAGTGAGATTTAAGGAACTTGGAAAGTCACCAGTCCCAACATTTATGTCGCCTCTACATTCCAATAGCAACCAAACTTGTCTTAATACATTATTAACACTGCTTGTTCTTGTGTCCCATAAAGTGAGTCGTACCCACGGTACTGTCAAACAATGCTACAGTACATATGTTGCCATCAACTGGTGTTACTATTAGGGGCTCATCTGCCTAGAACTGGTTCTAGTATTGGTTTTCTGATTTGTTACATTATAGAACATGGGTGTAAAACCATTTCTAGCCTTGAGGTGACTATAGTGGCTCCTCCCATATGGGCAGACCTGTCTCAGGTGAATGTGGCTAGACTGTATTGTTGATTGATTAAATAAATACCCTATCATAAAATTAAATGTCTTGGAATATTTTATCCAAATTGCACATCTCCAACTCTTAACCTGCTTTACATATAAACAGAAATGTTAATGCTAATACTGTACTTCTCAAAATTAAGACATATTTCTATGACTGTTACAACCACAAATGGGTCTGCTTATTTCCTGTAAGAATCAGATTTAAATGCCACATACCAAAATAATAGTCCAGTTTAACTGCCTTTGAAGATTTAATATATTTAGGTTTAAGTTTGATGACATGTCATGCTGAAGTGGTACTATCCTCACTTAGAAGAATTTGTGCTCATACTTGAGCAGAACAGTCGCTGCTCATCTGTGCAAATGTCAACATCCTTGATTTCCTTTTGAGTTCAGCCCATCACTTCCTGTTTTAGATGTTTGATGGCAGGGGGTTGCTGGCTGCCTTCGTTGTCCCTGCGTAGAATGTACTCTGTAAACTGGGAAGAGTCCACACCGCCACCGCATGAACCGGTGATCCTGAAGCCTCTCTGTTGCAACCACTCCAACACCTGTGTCGCACAACAAAACAACACAATCAGACTCAGTCCTGATGTTTATGTTAAATAATAGGAAGTACTCACTTTATGCCAATAGCATTATGGTTAACAAACTATAATATCTATAATATATTAATATAACAGACAAAAAAAAGTGGTTGATATAAAATGAATTCATAAAAAATAGTTTAAAAAATAGCAACACTGGTTACATTGGGATGATATAGAAATATTGAATTAGATAATGCTTATGGAAATGCTAAAAGTTTATTAATTCCATGAGAAACATTTTAGGCTAATTTTCTTGAACAACTGCTCATAAAAACAAGAATTGAACCTCTTATTTTAAAAAGCCACCCCTTATCAGGTGCCATTGTAATACTCATCTATGACTAGCGTTTTATCACAGAAGTTTTGTGATTATTATGAAATCAACAGTTTTCACAAAATCTGTTTATTTTGGGCCTGTGCCACTTCGTCCATGGGACTGACATGGCTACACATGGAGATTGACATCTTACGAGTTTATTCATCTTCTCCACTTCTGGTGGGCTATGAAACTTATCAGATATATGTCAAAAGTGAAGTTCTGCTGCTAAATGACTCACTATTAGACAGATGGGTTTTAATCTATACTCATGATTTATATGGGTATAATGCTTTGATGTGGATCGGGAGCCTGGAGTTACTCATCATCATCTTTGTGTAGGTAAAATCACACTGAGCCTCTGTGGCCTCAAACAGAAACTCCCTGAGAAGTGGTCCATTAGTTTGTTTGTCCCCTCCCTGCTGCAGCGAACAGTGCTGACATTATCTGTGTACTTGCCCTCGGGAGGGCTCTGTTCTTCTAAACTGCTGCTGCCTGTCTCACTGAGATTTCCCCTGAGACTATGACAGATAATGAAATGTGTTAGCCATCACTTTAGCTGCACACAACAAAGGTACGGCTCTATTGTCAACATTTTTAGTACATTTCGTGATCTTACTGTTGACTGTTGTTGCAGTTCCCTGTTAGTATTTGGGTAAAACAGAATTAAAGTATCCTAGCATGAACACAGGAACGGACCACCGGCTACTACATGACACATGACACATTCACATAATTCACGTAATATAAAGGTCCAGCCTGGTGCATTTATGGTGCTGGTTTTTGTTGGGTTTTTTTTTACTGAATTTGTGACTCTTACTTGTAAGTAATATACAAAGTACAATTAAGTCCGTAAGCATAACCAGTACAGGTACCCTTTTAAGTCAAATGTTGAAGTTTACCTGGATAGAGTTGAGGCGGCAGTAACTGCTGAGTGGGAAACGGATGACATGTGTGGAGTTATGGTTCCAGCTGGCATTCAGGGAGTTGTGCATGACCTCTCTGACCTCAGGGAAAACCTCCTCAATCACGGTCTGCTGTGCACTCACACTGATCTTCTCGCCAAATTCTGGAGCCACATGAACCACAACACACTCACAGTCCTGGCATAGGTTTCTGCATTCCCTCTCAGTTCTCCAACGGTCCAGTTCAGCTTGCAGAGGAGCCAGCTGGAAAAAAGAGGCCTCCTCGTACAGCAGGGAGTACTCCTGCAAACACACCATGGACACAAACTCATCAGCTTGAAATGGGCATACTTTTTCAAACACTTACATGAAAGAAAAAAAAACCCAAAGGAGTGGTCTCTTCAGGATGATTGTGCCCCATCCATAGGGCATGAGAGCTCACAGGGTGGTTTTATGAGCTTTAAAATTATGTGACTCGTATATAATGATCTGAAGTAACCAGAAATTAACCTAACTGAGCACTATTGACAAACTGTGGCACAATATGTTGCTGTTTTGGATGACTGGTGTGTATACTTATTGTAGAGCTCCCCAGAGTAGCACTGAATGTGGTGATATATGGTGGCCCAACACCTGCTTGGTCTGGAATTCAAAAATTTCCAGTTCGGGTCTTGGTTTAGACCAGGGGTGCCCAATGCTGGTCCCGGAGAACTAATATCCTGCATGTTTTAGATGTTTCCCTCTTCCAACACACCTGACGGTCATTTTCAGACTTCTGCAGAGCTTGATGAGAGGTTTATCATTTGAATCAGGTGTGTTGGAAGGGGGACGCATCTAAAACATGCAGGATAGTAGCTCTTAAGGACCAGGATTGGGCACCCCTGGTTTAGACCGTGGCCGAATCTCATTTCACCCCTTACGCTTTCCTCTCTGTTTTGTGCGTCCATGTGTAGGGGTAGGGGTGTCTGAATTCACATTAAGGCAGAGAGGCAGAGGGGTAGGGGGAAGAGGAAGGGCTTTATACCCCTTCAAACAGAGATTTTCCAGAGGCAGACTCTAAATGGAGGAGTACGAGAAATTTCCCAGAATACAATGCGAATAATTTTTTTTAAATGGCAGCATCTACGAAGGAAGTACAGAAATGTCGTATTTTCACCATAGTTAACAGTTTTTAAGTTGTGATAACTCTTATATTGTATAGTTTGACATTGTTTTGACAATGTTTAAAGGTAAAAAAAAATGCACATGAAAAAAAATCTGTATTTACGTAAACATGGAGTAATCGGGCAATGCAAAGCATTTCTCCACTTTGATGGAGATATTAGTAAAAAATATGGGCATATCCCAGGAGAATGGGACAACTACAGCAGCAGACATGTTTTTTTTACCTCTGGTTAAAGGTAACAAGGTTACATAACAACTGGTGGAGCGAACTGATGACATAGCTGAGTGTTGAAGGGGTGTCCCAATTCATAGGGGTTGATTTTCAAGCCCTACACCTTTTTGCAGGGGTAAGGGGTGAAATGAGATTCAGCCCAAACAGTATCATGATTTGTTTAATGACCACTGTGAAAACACTATTTGAATATTTCAAACTTTGGGACCAATAGCAGGAAGGTATGCAATGATTATGACAAATAAAATCTGAAAACTTCACAGAAGAAGTAAAAAATTATGGTAATTAACTACATCAGGGCTGAGAAACCCTGGTCCTGGAGAGCCACTATCCTGCATGTTTTAGACCCTGTCTGCACGGAAACGACTTTGTGTGAAACCGACGTACTTTCTTAACGGATTGGCCTTTCATTAAAATGGGGCCGGTCTTGCGGATGCCCCAAAACAAGCTCTATGGAAAACAGGTCCCAGAGTGGGAAGATCTCGATACGGTGTCGTTTCTGTATCCATACTGACGAGTATCCATGTGTGTTCACACCCACATCATGACCACATGACTGGAAAAAAAAAATGCAGCCTTGCACCCATAGCATTCATTCTCCTCACAAGACAGCGGCAAGACAGCAACAATGGTGGACAACAGAGTAGCAGTGGTGAATGGGTTAGGGTGTTAGCGGTGTTATTATTGTTGTTTGTGTCGAGTGTGTGTGTCGCACCTGTAGAAAAAGGGATGTGGGTACTTCTTCTGTTGTTCTCTTGTATCCAGTGGGACTGGCTTACAGTGCTCATAGTGGTGTGGCATGTGATTTGCATTGTTTTCAGCAAGTGTTTCGCCCCCATCCTGACATGGATTTTTACTGAAACAGTTCCATTTTTACATAATATCTTTTTGACATGGTTTCAAAACTAAACCCGTATGGAACTCATGCGGACATTGCCATAGATGTTTCTCTCTTCCAGCACACCTGATGGTCATTATCAGGCTTCTGCAGAGTTAATAATAGGCTGATCATTTGAATCAGGTGTGTTGGGAGAGGGAAGCCTCTAAAATATGCAGGATGATGTGTGACCCATCCCTGATCTACATGCTGAGATCAGAAAGATAGCAATAAGAAAATAATTACATTTGCATTGTAGTTTTTAGACATGTAAAATAGCACAGGGCAAATATATCAAATAGATATAGAAGATTAGATATAGAAATGTATATGAATGAAATTCTATACTAAATAACTGTAATTGTTGTATATCGTAATTAATCTCACCCAACATTGGTTGGAAGAGATTATTGTAATCACTGTGTGTGTCTGTTTCTGTCTGTGTATCTGTAGTGACATATCATGCTATAACTCAGTGAATACTTGAGATATCACCATGAAATATGCATATAGCTAATGTGCATCAGATACAATGATCCATTTGAGTAAAGGTCAAAATCACATTATCGGTCATAACTCAAGAGTCACAGAACTTTCAGATTGGTACCGAACGAAGATTTCTACGATTCTCATAATTGGTGTTATCACCTACAACCAACAAATGAAGGTGAGAGAAAAAAACCCTTCAGTTCGACATAAAACTAGACAATTCTGTTATACTCATCCAAATATGTTTATACAGCTGGATAAAGAGCAGTATCACAATTGTGTGAAATGAGTGTAGTTAGGTCAAATAATTGCAAAAAGGAGAAAATGTAATCATTGTGACAGGCCAGTGTGCAGGAATGCCTTCTTTTGGGAGGTTTATACATGATGTGGGTCAGTAAAGCCATAGGGAGGAATTTGGGAGCAACACCAGAGCTGTCTCTACATCTGCATGAGCTGCATTCATTTGAGGAGAAGGAGTATGACTTGCAGTAGTTGCCATAGCTTTCTGTCAATTTGATTTAAGCTTATTTTAACGCGTCTGAATTTTCTGACTTTTCAGTTTCATGCAGATTAAACTTTCAGCCAGTGCAGAACAAAACCTTAGTACAAGGGTGACCAATCGTGGTCCCCAACAGCTACTATCCTGCTTGTTTTAGATATTTCCCTCTTCCAGCACACTTGACAGTCATTATCAGGCTTCTGCAGAGCTTGATGTTAGACTTAATATTTGAATCAGGTGTGTTGGAAGAAGGATACTTTTAAAACATGCCGGATAGTAGCTCTCAAGGACCAGGATTGAACACTCCTGCCTTAGTACGTACATACTGTAGGAGGTGGTCTTAAAATGGAAAAAAAAAAAGACAGCCATGGCTGGCCATTTGTTACCAGTTGGAATTATTTCAATATAATAATGAAGTAGACTGAAAATGTATTCATTTTATGATCCGAAAACATGAAAGTTGCCACAGAATTTGTAATCATTAGTTCATAATACTATTTTTATCTCCGCCAAGGAGGTATGAAATTTGAGTCAATTTGTCTGTCTGTTTGTTTGTCTGACTGTAAGCAGGATTACGCAAGACGGTCTGAATGGATTTTTCTAACATTTTCAGGATGTGTTGGGAGTGTCACAAGGAACAAATGATTACATTTTGGTGGAGATCCGGAAGAGATCCTTGATCCTGGATCACTTTGACATGTAGTCTCCATTTATAGCAATGTAAAATTTCAAGGTGATCCCGAATCTCTTCTGCATCACCACCAAAATGTAATCATTTGTTCCTTGTGACAATCACAACACATCCTGAAAATGTAATCAAAATCCGTTCAGAACTTTTTGCGTAATCCTGCTGACAGACAAACAAACAAACAGACTCGAATTTAATACCTCCTTGGCGGACGTCTTTTCATTCGAAGGGGGGAAGTCTACCTTAGCGGAGATTTGCGCTCTCAGAGTGCTTTTAGTTATTTTTGTTATTTGAGTTCTTAACTGATATTCCTCTGGTTGTTTGAATGTACAGAATGTGTATATTGCTACAAATGTAGCTTTGCATTACCATGGTAACAGACAGAATTACACAAGAAGGCTTCAAAAGGGTATAGCAGTTACAGGAGGTAAGACAGAGCTATTGTTGTCAATAAACAAAGACGGAACCAAAATGAAGGATGAAAAAAAAAGCTGAAATAACACATCTATTAAACAAATGGTATCAATTGTTGTGAGATGCAGCAGGTACAGATCATGACACACAACTATCCAGACTAAATTTCTATGGTATCAAACTTCTTTCAGGCCATTGGTGGTGAAAAAGTATTCAGTAAATTTAAAAGATGACTATTAATCTGTGAACTTTTACCATTTTTGAGCCACCCTCCACTCCACATCACCCTTTGTACACATATTTATAGGTAGATCCAGGTGCATGTGAACATGAAATACACATACTTGAGTTATTTTGTTACATAATTTTTGCTGACTCAGCGGCGTTTGTTGAAATATTTTTTATTGTGAAATGCTGGACTGATCAGTGCATGTGTCTGTTGTAGTAATACTCTTAAAAACTACACTTGACACTCCCAACTTTCGAATCCCTCCTGTGACGCTGTCGATAACTGGTTATTGGTAATTGGTTGAGACGCACTGCAGTGTTATACTGTGGTAGTACCTGATCCAAGCTCTAGACAGACACTCACTTTGAAGTCATCTGGGAGGAGGAGTTTTGATGTCCGGAGGAAGTTGAGGATGTAGCGGAACATTGGACCGTCCCGATCAATGAAGTAGTGCTGCTTTAAACTGTCCAGAACTATAGGCTCTGTCCCATCAAACAGACGGCCGATCCTGCCCAAAACAAGAAAAATTAAGACAGAGGAGCCTGGTTAGCAAATGTTTACCAAATGTTAGGAAAGCTGTTGTGTCTGCTGGCCACAGATGTCTGACAAATGTGCCAATCTGTCCCTTGGAGCTGAACTGTGGAAGAGAGTTTCATTATCAGACACTGTGAAGCAATTATTAGATTAGATTACATTAGCTTACATTACTATATTGGCTGCAATTGCCTGTTGTATAGGAATTCAGGGCTAAGCTGTGACCCTCTGATGAGTCTGGTTAAGTGAATTTTTGTTTTTCAGAGACAGGTTGTTAAACAGAAAGATAACATAGATTCAATAAAATAATGACAAAACAGAGTCAGTAGAGTTTGATCAATGTGGAAGTGGATTATCATACTACTGTCGAGTTTGCCTGCTAACCCAGTTAGTTTCAATAGTGTACACTTATTGTCTACCTATTTCTTAATAAAGATGCACATTTCAACCTTTGCACAATAGTGTTGCAAAAGCATCAAAGTTAAAGGCTGCCTAAGACTTTTCCAGAGTACTATAGATCCATGTCATTTTATTGTAAGAGAATAGATGAGCACAAAGTTAACAGGAAAGGTGCTCTGCCATATGTATTTCAGTGCTTATATGGTAATGTACTTTTTGTGTCTATATGTCTATGCTTGACACACACAAACAGTGTTACAGAAGTTAAATTTGTGACATGTCACCTTTGACCTCCAGAGATCTCAAAAACTATTGGTCATAGGTGGAAAATTATGAGGATTGTAGAAATCTTGATTCCACATCGTTTGGTACCAATCTGAAAGGTTTGTGACCCTCTGTTCTTGAGTTACAACCGATAATGTGATTTTTACTTTTTAGTTAAAATCACTCTGACATTGACCTTTGACCTTTACTCAATACATTATTACATTGGATGCTCATTAGCTATATGTATTTGTCCATGTAATTTCATGATGACATCTCAAGTATTCATTGAGTTATAGCACACACACACACACAGTGATTACAATAATCTCTCCCAACCAGGGAGCAAGAATGGGCGATGAGAACCCACTGGCTCATGGGTCCCTTCTCCGAGGAGGGCATTCTTATGCGCCATAGTGGGCGGACCACAGGGCCATTGGCCTCTCTCACGATGAGAACCCCCTGGCTCATGGGTCCCGCATAGTACACTATATATACATATATGTACAAATATATATAAATGTCTAAATGTTTATTAATTTAAATCTTTCAAATTACTATTATGTAAAATTTCAGTGGGTTCTCATTTTCTTTTCCATAACGCCCAGCATTCACCTCCTCAATTTTCAGAGGGGCAGACCGCCAGCCCCTCCAACCCCTTCACTGTAGAATGTGGGTTCAAATCTCTTTTGTGTCACATTTTTTTGAAGGCCAAAACCCAAACAGTAGATTTAAAGTCTTTAAAATAAATACCTCAGTCAACAGCCTTGGTGGCAAAGACTGGTAGAATGCTTGATAGGTAACAGAAGAATGTGGGTTCAAATCCTGTCTGAGTTGCTGTTTTTTGAAGGGCATAACACAAAGAGTAGACTTAAAGTGTTTAAAATAAACAGCTCAGTCACTAGCTTCGGTGGCACAGGCTAGTAGAGCACTTGGTAGGAAACAGAAGAATGTGGATTCAAGTCCTGTGAGGTTCTGGAGCTAAATTGGTTCCCTTGTGAAGAGGTCGGAGGGGCTGGAGGTCTCCCTCTCCGAAAATTGAGGAGGTGAATGTGGGGGTTTGATGGAGAAAAAAATGAGAGCTCACTGAAACTTTACATAATAGTAATTTGAAAGATGTAAATTAATAAACATATATGTTGATATATATATTTATATGAGCCACGGGGGTCATCCTGAGAGAGAGGCCAATGGCCGTTTGGCCTCTGTGGCCCGCCCACGGCGCATAATAATGGCTTGTCTCTTCAGAGAAGGGACCATGAGCCACGGGGGGAAATTCAGCCCTTTGACCTCTAATTTGACCCCCTGAACATGCATGAAAACTCACCAAATTTTGCACACACCTCAGAAGTGTGAAAAATTGCAAGTATTTATAGGTTTAGTAAAAGTCGGCCCAGAAATGTGTCTATAGCGCCCCCTAGAAAAGGTGAAATAGTTTGTATTAGGCCAGATCACGCCCGAGTGAAGTTAGAGCTATGAAAATCAGTACAGATATTCATAATATGATGATGAACAAAAAACCTAATGATGACCAAGCCCATAAACTAACAGGAAGTCCAACATCTTGGATTGAAATTTTTTTTTAATTTGAGTCGTCATTTTTGCTGTCTTCGGAATTTTTCTATCTCCTCCTAGGCCGTTGGACCAAAATCGGTGAACACGATCTAGACAAATAGGGACTTCAAAAGTTATCCAATTTATTTGGAAAAATTTTAGCGTTTTTGTGCTACGCTGTCGCAAATTTTATGAAGATTTTGGGAAAAATTACCGCGACATAAACTGTTTCAGCTCGGACATACGATCACCGATTTGGCTACAGGTCTACATCCATTTAGCTAAAGACATTCTGATTTTGTACTACAGCGCCCCCTAGAAATGTACTTTTATTAAAATGGCTCTAGTTCGGACATACAAACCCCAATTTGGCTGAAATTTGACTCCGACGTCTGTTTCCCAGGTCTACACCTGTTTATCATAAGAAATTTTTATTTCACACTATAGCGCCCCCTATAGATTCGCCAAATACACGGTTACTAAAATGGCAGGAGATCGAACATACGAACACAGATTTGGCTGAAATTTGACTCAGACGTCTATCACTCAGTCCTACACCAGTTTATCAATAGAATTTGAGATTTTGCTCTATAGCGCCCCCTACAAAGTCGCCATTAGTAAAATGGCTGTAGCTCGGGCATACAAACACCAATTTGGCTGAAATTTGACTCGGACGTCACGTGGGGAGGCGGTCGCTAGGGGAGGCAGTCGCGAGGGATGACGAAGGCATTTGAGACTGCTTGCAGTTTTAATTGTTTTTCTTTTTCTTTTTAAAGTACCGATTTAAATACCATTTAGGATCCAATACCATTTTGAAAGTACCGATTTGGTACCCAACCCTTGTATGAAATGACCAGAGCTGCATTATTGTCATCTATATCCTTGCTCAGTGCTGTTGTCGTCCTACTACAGCTGCTTCAAATCTGCCATGTTTGTTCACTAATTATCCAACCAGAAAAATACTAATGAAAGGGTGTATAGCACCACCTAATATCTGGGAGTAGAACGTACCTCAGTCAATAATTCCATTCTCTTGCTGCGCATGCTGTGCATGCACTCCTAGGCTACTGGAGCCTAGTAGTGCTAGGCTACTAGCCTTACCTCAGATATTGCCAATAGCTTGGCTTTTATGTACCTGTAAATGTACTGATCAGCTTTTCTAATTGACCTGATTTCTCCGCTTATTTCTTTTCAGCAGAAATAGCAGATGGAGGATGTAGTAATTAATGTTCCAATTCGCTATGTAACACAAAAAACAATGAACCTAACTATTTTTCTTTTAAATTTGTGTGGCAGGAAGAAAAAGTAGTGATGGCCAAATGAAAAGTGATGTTACATGAATGAAATTACAAGTCTGAATATTGTTGGAAAAATTTACAAGTCAATATAATATATAATCGAGTTGGTGGTTGTCATGTACATGCTTTAATGCAGAAATATTACATACTGTGCCATTAATTCAGTATTTCTCAGTGATTATTTGTGTTCATATTTAGAGAGGCCTCCATTTTTCTCTCTCAATATTTACTTTTCTTCATGGTATTTGGCAACTATGTGGATTGAATTCCAATGCACTGGACACTCAAAAGTATGATGACAGTGATGTACGATAACATTAGTCATGGTCATACCTATTTCTCGAGCATAAATAAGCCTTAACACTGGAGAGGGTTCCTGTGTTTTAACAATTTTAGAGTTATTTTCAACATTATTTCTTCTCACCGTGACTCAGGGTATTTGGTGAGTGTAGCCAGGCTGCTGGTGAACATATGTCCGCCAACATCTATATGGACTGGTGCGTTGGTCTTCGTGAGTTGGGCTGGTGTGGGGATGCCAGCGGTACCCAGAGGAGACACAGGACTCGCAGAGACCAGCTGCTGAGTCGGCATACTGCTGCTGCCGCTGCCATGGCTGTCCTGTACACAAAGAACACACACTGTAGTGGATGTGAAGCAGTAGCACATGTACTGGGATGTCAGATGTCAGTGCAGATCCGCACAAAACGTCAATATCCATTGTATAATAATACCCGCATCCTTTAAACAATACTCCACTTATTTTAGAGAGATCAGTTACATCTAATTGTCCTGCTCTAAATCAACTGGAAGAGTGAATGCTGGTAGCACAGCTTCCAGGAAGAATAAATACAAAGTACCATTTTATTTTATTTTTTATCTTTTTACAGTTCTTTGGATGTCATCAGTGACGTAGATCTCTTCATAGACAATGTTGTATTTAACCTCCAGAAATAAAGCGATCATACCATGATATTATGACCACTGTCAGGTGAAGTATTAAAAGGATAGTTCACTCTTTTTCACATGAATTTGTAAGGGATCAGCTCCTTTACTCTGGTGCACCCACGGTGACTTACCCCCAACAGTGTCCTGTGAGCCCAGTTCTGGTCCGGTTTTGGCCAAAGCGAAAGTAGTCCCAGTTTCCTGGGGTCATGAAATTAAAACATGTTTCTTCTCAAAACAGCATGTGATTTAGTGATTTATTTGCATACCAAAACCATCATGGAACAAAAACTCACACCTCGTAATTGCTTGGAGCTACTTTCTCTCAATAGCGATCAATGCACATTGTCACTGCAAACAGCTTTGCACATTAGCAAACTACTTTCATTAGTTTTTCGGCAGTGTTTACCGAGTATTTACCTTTGACACCAACAAACTAGTTCGATCTAGAGTGAGAAGTTCATCAGCTTCTACAAAAATATATGCTTGTTTGTAAAAATGGTGCGCATTTGCGATTATCCAGGCTGTAGCAACAAAAATGTGAGTGAGTCTCCTCAGACATTCAATCACTTCCCTGTGATGGACATATCTCTGTGGTTTTACCTCTCTGCCCACCCATTCTTTCTGCCTGTTCTACTTCCATCTGATGCATTTCAGCATCCATATATTGAGATTCATAAAGATAACCCCTTGGTTAATAAATGCTCCTTCATTTATAAATGGACATTCATCTATAGCCTGTCCGTCCATGGAAGTGGATCTCTCCTTCAATGTGGTTCTCCTCAACATTTCTTCTTTTTCCCACTGGGTTTTGAAGTTTTTTTCTTGCGGAGAAGGAGGGTCTAAGGGCAGGGGATGCTTGGGACTGTTCATATATCTCTGTAATTGATTGTGTTTCTCTAAAGCCCTGTGAGACAACTTTGCTGTGATTTGGGGCTTTATAAATAAAATTTAATTAATTAATTAATTAATTTCATCATCGCTGTAGTCAAACATGGTGCTGTTAATTTCCCAAACAGTAAAGTAAGTGAATGAAACAGGTATCCTACATGCTAACTCACTTTGCGGCTGCTACGAGCAGGCGCACAGCTGTTAGCAGTGACAACGCGCATTGATCGCTATTGAGAGAAAGTAGCTCCAAGCAATTACGAGGTGTGAGGTTTTGTTCCGTGACAGTTTTGTTATGCAAATAAATCACTCATTCGAACATATGCTGTTTGGAAAATAAACACGTTTTAATCTTGTGACCCCCAGGAAACCTGCCAGGACTACTTTCGCTTTGACCAAAACCAGACCAGAACTGGACTCACAGGACATTGTCAGGGGTAAGTCACTGTGGGTGCACCAGAGTAAAGACGCTGATTCTATACAAATTCATGTGAAAAATAGTGAATTATCCCTTTAAAGAAAAGCACTCAGAGAGCGCAGACTCTGCCAAGACAGGTCAGCCACCCCCTCCTGAAAGACATGCCTGTGCCCCCCACCCCTCCACTGATCACCACCCCACTTTTATCATATGCTCCTTGTGCCAGTATCAACATATCCTGAATATTTCTGCCAAACTTGTCCATAACTTTTTGAGTTATCTTGCTAACAATCAAACAAGACCTAATGATTACATAACACCACTGTTCCTTGACGGAGTAATAATTACTCCGCCAAGGAACAGCAGCATTATGTGTTTGCCACCGTTTGTCTGTCTGTCTGTCTCTCTAGGTATTCTGGCCCACCATCCAAAGGCATGCACTGATATGTGAATCAGTTAAACGAAATTGCCTGTAGGAGTGAATGTGAGAATAATTGGTTGTTCATCTCTATACAGTATGTCAGCCCTGCGATGAACTGGTTGCATGTCCAGGGTTCAACCTGCCTTCACCTACTGTATAAGAAGCTAGGATAGGCTCCGGTGACCCCTGTGAACCTAGTGAGGTTAAAGCAGGTTCAGATAATGAATGAATTAATGCATTATCATCAATGTTATGGTTCTTTGTAACGCATTAGGCTGCCACATGCCTCTAAGACAATTTCAGTGTTACTCAACTTTATGCACTTTTTGTAAACTTTTTCATAGGTGGAAGAAATAGGGCATCTATTTCTGTCTGTATTGCTGGAACTGAAGATTAATTGTAGGTTTTATTATGTTGTTTTAATGATCTTTTTTTTAAGTATCATTTCCGACCTGTTTAGTCCAATAGAGCATGGAAGTCTGCAAAGTCTCCTGGAGGGTTTAACTCCATGCCTCCAAAAGATGTTTTTCAACATTTACAATTCATTAAATGACTACACCCAAAGGAGAGATGAATTTTCTCTTGGACTAACAGAAATTTTAGCATGTGTTGTAGTCCTACACATTTGTTGGCTTGGTTTAAACTCAGCTTCAACCTTATTTCCAGCTTAGTATGATTTTTTTTTTTTTTTTTTTAGAAAAGCTGTTATAAACCCACTGTGCACTGCCTGCCACACAACAAGCTACAGTTAGTGGCGAGCTGATGAGAATAATGCATTGCACCATTTTGCAAGTAATGAGTCAGATATTTTTCTTAGTGAAAATCACGGAGTTTAAAGAACATCAATGTGACTCCCAAGTGTATTAGAATATTTTTTGTCTTCTAGACATCAATGATAAATAGACGACATGATTGTAATTAAAGGGTTAGTTTGTCTTATTTTGATCAGGGTTGTGTGATATACTCCAGGCAGTCCGTTACCTAGTTTACTTATAGAGTAAATGGCAGCTACAGGGTCCCAGTTTGTTCCAGGTCCAGAAGCAGACAAGAGTATTAATACAGATGCTGGGTAATGTACTGCTGTGGATGCAGTAAACAAAATAGATTTTAGCTACCTATAAAAAGGACACATTCATTTTAACTGCGCTGTATTTGGAATAATTTTAACACTTCATATTACTGTCAGATACTCCTTATTGATGGAGTGTTGAGGACTTCTTATGCCGACCCCTTCAGAGATGCTAATTTAATAGGTAGGTTTCAGTCATGTGACTATGATGACATCGCAATTTCAGTTGGAGGGCAGGAAGTAACCATGGAGAAAGCAGTTATGGAGGAAACCATTGAAGAAAGTGCTTATTGTACAGATTTAGATCCAGTGTCCAAACATAGATACATACAGCACTAAAAGACTCAGCGATAATTATTGCTTGGTCTTCACCAGGGTGAGTGTTTTATTTGTAAAGATGTGACATCAAGATGTATGGCATGTTTGTTGACATTAGTCACTGCTCTGCAACTAATGTCAACAAACATGCAATGCATCTTGATGTGTCTAGGTAAACCATATTACAACAGTGTAAATGAATATTTAACCACAACCTAATGATATATAGCACATACACAAAAAAGTTAGCTTTGGAACATACCTCTGACAAAGTAGTCGCTGCAGACAGGGGCATTAGCATTAGCAGACTCTGCTCCTCCCGACCGCAAACGCAGATTTAAAATCCACTTTTTTACTGTGTTTTTCTGTGAACTTTTTCCATTTCTCACCTTTGTGAATGGCGCTCTTTTGTACCCTAAAAAAATCGCTTTTCCTTCTCTCACTTAGAATGATTGGCGTAGCTGTAAACTACACAAAACATAGACATTTTTGTCAAGCTACTTCACTTCCTGCCCTCTATCTGAAAATCACGCACTAGCAATGTGACATCATGTGAAATCAACCTATTTGACAAAAACATTTACCCATCAGTTGGCAGGTAAAGATTAAAGTAGTTTAAATATTGCATACACTTATTCTCAGTATGAAAAATGTTTACATGTTTGCATGCTCTTCTAGTCCTTGGCTGCAGCAGTGACAGGCTGCAATTCTAGGGTGACTGTGATCAAATTTGTAGAAAACTGTGTGAGCTACTTCAAAACCCCAATGAGTTAAGTGAACTAGTTAACCTTCCAATTAACATCTAATAAAGACAGATATAAAATGATAGGGAAGGTTGAACCAAGAAACCAAAAACATACCACTTCAGTGTAGAATGGGAGGAGGATTTTTTTCTCCATGTCATATTCAAAGTGCATTTGTTTGATCTATTAATCTATAATTGGTATAAGTGAGAAATAAGGAGAAGCACTTTTGAACTGCCACACTGACTTCATCTGAAAAGTGAGCTAAGAAAAAAAAAAAGGGTGGAGGAAACTAAAATCAGAGTTAAGTGGACAGCAGTCATTTTACCACTGGAAGATTATCCAGTCCAAATAGTGTTTCACCATGACTGATGATCATGTGGAAGTCAGCTTGAGGCTGGTATCAGCAGATACTGTACAGACTATGCGGCCGTGGATATGACTATTCAGTCATCAGAGTCAGGAACTGGTCAGAAATGCATTGAATTGAATTGTGCCATAAGGGTTCGTGTAGCTATGGATGATACGCCTCATGAAGGTTATTCAATTTATTTCCATTTTTAGTGGTAGATAATTTTGACTTGGTTATTTTAATAGTCACTCACAAGCTGAAAAAGTGTGGGTGGTGCTGATCTAGATAACATGTTGAGTTTGGATTAGTCCATCATACAATCCCATTTAAATGAATCTGAAGGCACACTATAAATATATAGGACTCATACATAACACATATTCATAGTTCTATTAATGTAGCTCACAGTAACACTTATAAGGGGTTTTAACATAGGAAGAACAAATGTGCATTTCTGTTGACTTAGATGTTTATTATGGTAGCAGTGTGTATCTCTCAGGGATCAGTGAAATTCTTTGCCTCAGTTATGCCTTCGAGGCTTCTGCAACAAGCCAGTCACACTGTACCACATGACATGCTGTCTGCCGCTTGGCAGGCCTCAAAGTAAAGTTTTTAGAGGAGCATTGATGATTTAGAGACGTATCCGCCAGGCAGCCTCAGGACTGCCACACAATGCCAGACACCTGACAGCAAGCAAAGAAATACAAGGACAGGGTGTCAGGCACTGGCATAAACATATGACTGTGCCCTGGCAGAGCTGCAGAGCTACCCTACACTTCCTCGTAGGCGACTTAACAATGCCAGGTGCCTGGCAGGAAACAAAGCATTAGCTCAGAGAGGCAAGTGGCTGCCTGGTAGGAGGCCGCTGGCTGACAAGCTGGGAACAAAGGTCCCCTGGGCTCTCACTCAGCTTTCTGCTGGACCACTCTACTGTTTTCTGCAGCTCTGTTCCAAATTGCTCCCTTCAAACCTGCTCAGTTTTTTATTGTCTTCTGTTCAATATAGAGTCTTAAGAGGCCACATTTCAAGATTTTAAGTCTGGTTAAGAGAGGGGAGCTTCTAACTAAAGCTGCAATCGATTATCATTTTAATTACATATTCATTTTTGTTTTGTTTTTTTACTTTTGTCTTTATTAATGGTTCGGTATGACATACAGTGAGTCCATTTACATGCATAATAAAATTCTGGTTATTATCTGAATTCTGGAGTTATTGGATTATTCAAGTAATCATGTAAACAGTTTAATGTAATATGATGTATCAGATAACTGCTGTTGTCATATTATAGAAATCAGGTTAAGTTCCAGTAGTCCTGATGTCTTCATGCATGAATACCTTCTAATCTGATTTATTAGATTTTTATATCTGCAGGTATAATTTAAAAAAAAGTAATTATCACATTTCTAAAGAACATGTAATCATGTTGGATTGAGATATTAAAAATATCCCATTTCTCCTAATTATGGAATTTTTATTGTCATGTAAATGAGCTCAGTATCTATATAGTGTTGCAAAACGTTACTGCAGTAGAAGAACAGTAAAGAATAACACTAAAAATGAAGAGGTGAGCACACAGGTTTTCACCAGGTTAAAAAAGGCACTAAGTCCTTCACATAGAACTCAGTCTACAGTGAATGCAAACTAGCCTAGGATCTAGACTGTCCCCAGTGGCCGCAAATGGTATTTGCTACGGGGGAAAGTCTAGAAAGTCTAGGCGAATTTGTGGCCGGGATAACCGCTGTCTGTCAAGTTTTCTCTTTACACAACCCCACGCCATTGGATGGGTAACCAGTCAGAGCCAACCAATCAGAGCGATGAACATGGATTTCGTAGACAGCGTCACCGGAAGAACACACCAGAATGTAGTCTCAAAACGAGTGCAGCAGCTTAGCTAGGACTCCCGTACACTATTTGGCACCGGACCGCTTCGGATCTCCTCCGGGTCGCCTTTGCCGAGTTGTGCTGCTCGTATTCCCAGTTTTTTGGCCTCTTGCAACTGGTCATCCATTAGGGCTAAAAGGGGTGACACAACGATCACCAGCGGGTTGTGCAGACCCATGCGTCGTCCCACTAGCGGAGCCAGCTGATAAATCAAACTTTTGCCATACCCGGCGGGCAAAACTCCGACGTCCCTTTTTTCCAAAAACAGCTTAAGTGCCGTTTTCTGCTCCTCTCGCAGGGAAAACTGTAATTTTCAATCACCTAGCGTTGCTGCCAAAGCCAGCTCGAATGGTTGTTCCTGGTGATGAGCCATGTTGTCTAGCAGCTAGCAACTGGTGTTACGGCAATGTGTGCTAGCTGCTTGCTAGCTGCTACGTCTCTGCGACTACAACATTTATTTGTTGTAGTCGTATTTATTTTATTATTTTATTTATCGTATTTGTGTCGTCATGAGGCAGGGCGGGCTCCAATCCCGCCCCTCGCGATTTGATTGGTCCGGTCCATTTTGGATTTTCAGATCCGAGGCTGTCTAGTCTGTCTCCCCGTAGCAAATACCATTTGCGGCCACTGGGGACAGACTAGATCCTAGGCTAAATGCAAACAACTCTGGCAGTTTAGAAATGTAAAGTACATATTATTTACATGGGCTCATATGAGCAACCATAAATAGTAACCTTAACAAATTCAAGAAGTACATTTTCAATATTTCAATACAGTGGTACCTCTACTTACGAAAGACCCAGCTAACGAAAAATCCATGTTACGAAAAACCTTTACCTAAATTTTTCGTCTCTGAATACGAAACAAAATTCTATTTACAAAAGGAAACCGAAACCTCTGCGACATAAATACAGTACATTACTATACAAAACTACGACTCTCAATACAATAGCTTTGAAAAACATGGTTTTCTGCGATTCTGCAATTTCAACAGTGTTGTCAAAACTAGCACACATTGATTCTTTAAAAGATGAACAGAGAACAGTTTTGAAATAATTTTTTGGTGGCAAGGATGTTATGGTTCTTCTCCTAACTAGGTATGGTAAGAGCTTCTATCATCTACGTTACATGCTGCTTTCAATGTGATTTGTTGAAGTGTTACATCATTCAAAGTGACAAGCACCTAGTTTCTCCAATCAGGGTGAATGATTTTGATTTACAACCCGCCTTAACAAAGAGAAGCTTTCCCAGATGTAAGACACGAGCAGCCATGAGAAGCACCCATACATCTCGGCGTGAGTCAGGTTAACACTACCCCAAACTGCTCCAACTAAATTAGTGTTTTGTTTGTTATTTCAGTGATTATGGTTCATGTCAGTGTGTTAAAAGTGCAGCAGGAAACATACACTAACAAGCAAACTGTTGTACTCATGTCTTAATACTCTAATACTGCATATACACTCAGATCGGTGAGTGTTTATGAGAGAGAAAAAAGGAAGAGCAAGAGTTATACACCTGCAACCAGCAGATACACTGAGTATCTTCACTGTGAGTGGGAGGGGGGTGGGGGTGGGAGGTTGTGATCAGGAGAAAACAGACTGTCTTTACCCTGAAGCCATTACTATAATGCATGGTGGGTAAATTCATCAGCAGGTGTAGTTAGTTACCCATAGCAACAGTGAGACAGTCCCAGTAAGAAGTCATCGGTGCTCTTCATGCCTGCTATGAGTTTTCAAACACATTTACGTCAAACCATCACTTGGATGACACAAGTTTGTAATTCTGCTTGATGGTATTTAGAAACATCTGAGTTCTGGTGCAGATACTAATGAGATCACAGCAGGGTCTTGTGTGTTGTCACAGAGATTAGGCCCGTCTGATATGGGGAGAGAAACACATCCATCATTTCAGGGCTATTGTTTGTTTCTTTAAATCCCATTCTTGACAGCTGTGTTTTTGAATATGCGGACTACATTTTGCATTCTTCTACACAACATCTATTCAGACATTTTGTTAACATTTTACATGTTCATGTTTTGAGTCTTATTAAAGGTGGGGTGGGAGATCTTTTTTTGGAACATTTTTTACCATATTGCTTGAAAACCTCTTGATGATCCCATATCACACACTGAAATAGAATGTTTGCAAAAAAAACCCCAAAATGTTTTAGTCCAGTCTAGAGGGTGGAACCAGAGGAAAACTCTGGCCAATCATTGTACTTATCATCTTTACAATGATTGATTTGCTGATATGTCCATCAAATATCAGTCCAGGGTCAGAGTGACATCTGACTGTCCATGTCTGCACTTATACATTATATGATTAGGCCCAATGACAAATCAGTTTCCTGAGTTTGTTGCAGTCAAGTGTAATCTCAGTGGTGAAAAAAACAAATTTTCTTTTAATTTATTTTTGGTAACAAGTAATAATGCTGTGCTTTAAAAATGTATCGGAGTAAAAGTATGAAATTGTGGGCAAGGCACATCGCTGATGAAGCACAGATATGTAGTCTTCTTTTATCATCTCTATCACTAGAGCTGTCATCAGATGTAACTCTTTCATCGTCTGTGGTTATATTTGCACAGTTTTGGCAGTGATATTAATCTGTGCAAAGCAGCTTAGCAGACATGCAGCAGGGACAAGCTCTCCCCCCCCCTGTGAAATGCACTGTCCATCCAACAAAAACAAGATGGAAAAAATGGATTGCCACTATATTTGCAACCTGCCTGAGCTGGCCAGAGGGATTCCCTCCACCACCACCAATCACGGCCCGTTAACACCCCCTTCAGCAATCACAGACCACTTAGCCCCCACCCCCTTCAATAATCACGGACCACTAACACCCCCTCCAGCAATCACAGACCGCTTAGCCCCCACCCCCTTCAATAATCATGGACCACTAACCACACTACCTTGTCCAAAATCACAATTTCCCAGCACATTTTCGTGGTTCACCTTACAGCCTCACAATAGTCCACACTCAACCTATCAGCAATCTGTTAATGTGAGCAGCAACGTACTTTTCATAATTCCAGGTGGCTTTGGTTGTTATTAACATTGACTTGTACTTCTATGTTCATTAATGGTGTACATTATATTATTAGTAGATATATATATACAGGGTTCTCACCAGGAATTTTGTGCAGCATAACGTTAACCAGGATGGCCCAACACTACGCACATGCGCAATAGCCTTCATTAAATCTCGCAAGTGGCCGGCCCAGATGTCAAACCAATGAGCGTCACGCAGATGCTCTAAATGCTCATGATTTTGGTCAGTATTCATTAGGGGTGTGAATAGTGAAAACTCACAAAATGATCTGATTCAAATCTCGATTCACAGACTATGATCGAATTCACGGCGATTCATAAAAATTTGTAAACAATTCAATTCAAACCGATTTTATTCAGTTTGATTCAGTACAAATTGACAATTTAACCGCAAAGAATTGTTTTATTTCATTACTGAGAAGAAAAAGAAACACAAATATAATTTCAAAACCGTATCCTTTTCTTTTGTTAGTGTCACAGAAACAATAGAGCAGGAACTACTGAACATAAATTCACACAACATAAACTAAAGTCTTTACAATATACTGTACCTGTAGATAACTGATATTAATGACAATATACCTGTACATAACTGATATTAATGACAAATATAATTGTAGATAACTGATATTAATGACAATATACCTGTACAAAACTGATATTAATGACAATATACCTGTACATAACTGATATTAATGACAATATTCCTGTAGATAACTGATATTAATGACAATATACCTGTACATAACTGATATTAATGACAATATACCTGTAGATAACTGATATTAATGATAATATACCTGTACATAACTGATATTAATGACAATATACCTGTACATAACTGATATTAATGACAATATACCTGTAGATAACTGATATTAATGACAATATACCTGTACATAACTAATATTAGTGAAATGTAAAATACTAATTTAACAGGTCTCTAAAACTGCTCATTTTAAAATACAAAACTTACTTTCCCTTTAAAAGATAAAAATGTCAAAGTTTAATTATTCCTGCAAATGTGAGAATACACTGAGCACAACACTGAGGTTAGACATAAAATACAGTTTTTTTCTCTGTTTGAGCAAAATCAACTGAGCAACATAATCATGTCTAAGAACACTTATGTCATTACGAACATGTACCTGTCTACTTCACAGCAAAAAGCCCTGGCTTTAGCGTTCATGAGGAGGAGGAGAAAAGCGCCGCTGAGCGACATGCAGAGCTCTGCGCCCTTGCAACCATGGTAGCACATACACAATGAATGGGTTTGCCGCTCGTTGCCTGCGCTTGCCGTGATCAGTGTAGAAGCATGTTAGAACTCCATGACGAATGAGTGTCAAAGGCACACTGTGTACAAGTGTAGAGTACGTACATATTTACGTACAGAACTGTATCTACATTTTGGGGGGTTTGTTTCGTTTCATAACTTGAATTTTCTTTCATTTTCAGAGACGGAAATTTTATGTAAAGGCGTTTTGTAACTTGGATTATTCATTAGATGGGTCTTTTGTAAATTGAGGTATTACTCTATATATATATATATATATATATATATATATATATATATATATATATATATATATATATATATATAAAGAAAGAGACTGAAGTCACTGGGGTGGCCATAGCTCAGGAGGTAGAGCAGGTCATCATAACTGAAGGTTAATCCTGCTCTGTCCTTGTCAATCCATTGTGTTCTTGGGCAAGAAACTTCACCTTCCTTACTTCCACTACCACCCACACTGGTGTGTGCATAGTCAGAGGGGCTGTTTGGTGTGAATTGGCAGACAGGCAGCTGCAGCTACAGATGTAGTTTACCACCACCAAAGGGAGAATGTGAGAGCAAAGAAATAATGGATCAATAATGTAATGTAAAGGGACTTTGAGTGCCTTGAAAAGCACTAAAGAGATCTAATTCATTATCATTGAAGTGTATGTGTCATGATTTTCATTTAAAATATATCCCACAACTTCTACAAAGAAAACAGTGTTCAGGCTGTTTTCATGGATGCAACTCAATCTATCTGTGGCTGGAACAAACAACTCAAGCATGACAACAGATTCCAACATAAACTTTGCAAAGCACAAAAACACATGACAATCTTCCAGAGAGACATTGTGCACCAGACTACTTTTTATATCTGTGACATATTCGGATGTCATCTAAACCAGACACTTTACTAAATACTGTCAGTTATGTAAAATATAACAAATATGACATTCATTTGACTGTCAAACTTCTCACTATGTATTTTATTTTTTTCAGTCTATTTTCGTGTTCCATCAGTTTTAGTATCATGTCTCTAACCTTCCAAAAACAGAGACCAGAGATAGAAAAGGTGGAGGTTGAAGTTCAATAATGCTTCTTTTCAGTGGTGTGAACTGAAACACTATTTTTTTTTACACATAATAATTGTATGGGGAAAAAATGCAACCTATAGTTACTAATGTCATGCTGGAGGATAATGTGTATTTAAATAATATGCATTTTAATTTATTCATCATTTCCTTTCAATATTTTCATTTAAATTCTATTTAGCCTAAGGAACAGGTTTGGATCCATCCTCATTAAGAATCTTTGTTAGTATATTGTACATGTGGACATGCAACACCCACTGAAATTGACCCTCATAACAAGATGAACATGCAGAAATAATAAACACTCCAGACTATGAGCTGTGGGGTGCTATGTCTGGCCAAAAGGAAACAAATGAAGGGAGGGGGGGTTGAATGGTTTGCTCAAGGGCATCAGCCAATAATCTGCTTTGCACAGGGAATTAAACCCTTTGATCAGAAGCTGTTTCTCCTTTACCTTCTAGGCCACAGATGCATCATGTCATATGCCTGTCTACATAATATTACAGATTTGAGGGCGCCAAGTTTAATGTCTTGATAGATTGCCCCCTTGAATAGCTAAATAGCAGCTAAACCTGGGGTGTGAAGCTAATTTTATTTCAAGTGCCACATACAGAGCCTCAAAAGGACCATGCCATTAAAAGAATTACAGCAAAAAAATAAGAACCAGATTATGAAAATATTTGTTATAGGTTTTCTTGCGATCAGACAGTTGAAGAGAGATGTTTTTACCGTTACCTTTACAGTTTCACCTGTAGCTTCAGCTTTCATCAGAGCTGTCAAACATTTTCAGGTGTGTCATGTCTAAAATGTCATGTCTGACAATGTTTGAATCTACAAAGTATCCATTAAAATGTGAATAACATGAAAAACCATAAACAACCTGAAATTGCAATTAAAAATATTGTTTCGTCATCTGAACATGCTTTATCCTCAGGGTCACTGGGGGCCTAATCCAGCTACAATGGGTGAAGGCGGGGTACACCCTGTATGAGTCTCCAGTTCATCTCAGGGCTGAACATATATAGACAAACAATTACTCTCACATTCACACCTATGGGCAATTTAGATTAACCAATTAACCTATCAGTGCATGTGTTTGGATGGTGGGAGGAAACTGGAGTACCTGGAGAAAACCCACACAGACACGAAGAGAACATGCAAACTCCACACTAAAAGGTCTAGTGTGGGATTCGAACCAGGGATCTTGTTGCTGTGCGGCATCACCATGCCACCCTAAAAATATTGTACCCCACTTGATCATTTATACATACGCATTACAATTTTGAACGTTAGTTGTTATTATGACAATATTGTACTGGTCTAAATTTGAGATCAGATTGAGCTCCTGGTCCCTGAACTAAAAAGTGGTTAACGTGTGGTTGTTAATATCCTCCCTGCAAGCTTTACATTTCATCCCACAGGGTGGATCGGATCCAATGGCGGTCCGTTTTTGGCCTGCAGACCATAAGTTTGATAGAACTGCGCTAAATGTTCTAGTATATAGTACAGAGATATATATATATATATATATATATATATATATATATATATATATATATATATATATATATATATATATATATATATATATATATATATATACTGTAAATGTAAGAAGTATAAAGTACAGATATTTATATAAACGTAAAGAATAGAAAGTACAGATATTTAAAATAAATACCCCAGTAAAGTACAGATAGGCCTGCTTAAACATATAATAAGTACAGTAATGAAGTACTTTTCCTTAGTTACTCCGTACCTCTGTTCAGAACCCACTCAGCTCATGCGCAGCACTGCCTACAGCCAACGTGAGCCGGAGGCGCACTTTACGCACGAACTGTAAAACACGCAGACAGTCCGTGGACGGGTGGTGTATTACCTGTCCAGACACAGGGACCGGAGTCCGAACCGAGGGCAGTGTGTGGGACTCCGTGGCTCTCACAGGCACCGGGTCACTCTCGTCCCGCTTCACAGGGGACTCTGCGCGTGCCGTGGGCCTCACGCACAGTTTCTTGGGAGAAGGAGCCCCGGGATCCTCTTCGGTACAGGGTCTCCTCACCGCCGTTGTCGGTGTTGCTTTTCCCGTTGGTGTTGTCAGACCGTCGCTGACCCGGCGCAGGTACGGGATCACGAGTTGGAGGTGGGACTGCGCGTGACCGTTGACCGTTTCCGAGGTAACGAAGAGCGTCGTTGTGGGCTTGGAGCCCGCGGCGCCGACGATGCTGTTGAGCGTCGCTATGGAGACGGCGCCGATGCAGTGGTTAGTGTAGGTTTTGGAGAGCTTGGCAGCGCGCGACAACATCTGCATCCTCGTGCCCAACAGGTTTTTCCCGATGGCCTTGTTCTCGTACCACGTCACGTCGCTCGCGCAGCAGTGGTCCCGGGGCCGCTGGAAGAAGGCTCTGCACAGCGGGTTCCGTTTGGACACGTACCGGACGAAACTCGCGTAAGGACACAACTCTGTGCCGGTTTCGTACATCCGCGGCAGCGTGTCTTCGTCTGCGTCCGGACGTTTCTTCGTCCAGGCGGCAGAGCGGGACTTGTGATAAGGACCGAGGGCTTTGAAATACACGAACTTTCTGCCGTCTTCATCCACGGCCAGGCCGAACGAGTCCTCCTCCAGCTCCCTCTGGTTTTCTCGGCCCCTGGTGCAGAAATACATGCAGGTCTCGAACCAGACTTTGTTGAGCAGCCCGAACGGCGTATCTGTGTTGAACACAGAGGACTCGTACAGTTTGCGGAGGTCTGTGCGTGTGATGGCTTGTTTCTGCACCACGGGACCGGCGCCCTGCTCCTCTAGCCTCCGGATGACCGCAGCCAGGGTCAGGTTGGCGCTGCGCAGCTCCGGGTCCTTGGTCAGGTCCAAGGTGCGGCAGTAGGGCGGCTCGTTCAGGTACCGGTTCAATGAGCTCCTGATGCTGATAAGGGACGACTTACTGTACAACTGTCCACTTTTGGATCGCGCCTCCGCGTAAAAGGAGCGCAGCACTGCACACAGCGCCTCCTTGTCCAGAGTTTCAAAGTCCGGACTTTGCGCTTTCTCACTCAGATACTCTCTGAAGATCCGCACCGCGTACCGGGTGGCCAGCCGGGTGTTCTCGCTCAGTCTGTTCCGTTCTGACCGCTGCAGGTCCCCTTCCAGGTGAGAGTCCAGCCCGGCGGGGATGCTGCCGCTGAACGGGTCCAGCTCTCCCTCCTCCTCCTCCACACTCCGCATAACGACCGCCTGCGTCTCCGCCGTGGAACCGCTGGGGTCCAGTACTGTGCTCCCTGACTCCCACTCCAGCTCCACACCATCCCTATCAAAGTCCTCGTCCTCCTCATGACCGGTGATCTGGACCTCTTGTATCTCGTCTTCATCTTCCTCCTCCTCCTCCTCCTCCCTCCTGCACTTCTCAGGGCAGCTCATCTGCTCTTGCTCCGTGTCTCCGCTGGCAGGCATTCTCGCCATATTGCGGTCTGTGAAGCAGTCCTCCGGCAGCGCGCATGCGCTATATTGGACCGCAGCGCTGAAAGCCTTTTGTGTTTAAGTGACCTTCAAGCGTGCACGCGCTTTTTTAAGGTACAGGGAGCGAGCGCAGCGGGAGGGTAAATTTGGAAGCGCGCTCCCGGTCAGAAGGCTGCAGTATTGGACTGCATATTGGACCAACAGTCTACTGTGATGTGGACAGAAACGGGACTGCAGGAGGGTTTAGTCCCTCCAGAACAAACACACTGTCTTTACTTTGAAAGTCATTCATTGAAACTCACTCACAACCACAACAATATGCATGTACAGACCCATTCAAAAGAAATATTATTAAATCAATGTGTCAACATCATTTTTATGACACACACACACACACACACACACACACACACACACACACACACACACACTGATAGGCCACTGGGACTTTTTCAGTTTGTCATAGACTTTATATCTGGAGTTTCCCAAAACAAAGCCCAATGACTTTGCTCAGATTCAATGCAATTATTGTTGGTGGTCCACAGTGGGCTTTTTTTGATAAAAGTTTTACTATTAGTTTCTTGGATGTTAATTATGTGCTTCAGTCTGTTTTACACAATAGTAATACAATGATTCATTGTATTTACTTTTTGGGAGGTTTTCTTGCTCCAACACTTCCAATGCACTAAAGTATTAACAAAAGTTTAAACATTGACATAAATTTAATACATTGAATATAAAACACATTTTGCTGCCTTCCTTCCACTGATATAATGAGAATAGCAGTTAAAAATGTACAAAAAGTCCACAATATTTTGAATGATTTAAAATCCCCCCAAACACCAGTGGAAAACCTTTGGATTTTATGTGTTACGTTTCATCACACATGTACTGATCACACATCAATTGAATAAAAAATTTAAATAACAAATGTGCTACATGTGTATTTAGAATTGCGAATCATAAACTATAGTTTATGAATGTAAATTTTGTTGTTTTTTTTGAGTGAAAATATAAAAGTATGAAATAATATATTTACCTTAAATGTGTGCAGGGCCTTGAGGTGATTTTATTGTTGTCCATTTAAAAATGTCTGAGATTGAATATATGAATTATATGCAATACTGAAAACATTTTAATAGAATTGAATAGCCTTTATTGCCATTGGTTTCACAACGAAAATTTAAATTGACACTTCGGTGTTTGCGTAAATATAAAAATATGCATATAAAAGAGTAAAAGAGTCACAGTATACAATGGCAGAGTGAATGCTGCATCAACACTGCACTACCAACAACACAGGCTTAAATAAAAAAAAATCCACAGTAAAAAATCATAGTGTGTAATAATATAAAAATGGCTCAGGGTAAAATTACACAGGTTGATATAAATAAAAATTATTGCACTGTAGAGGTGCACGAGGTGGTAAAATAAATAAAAGTAAGGATATTGCTCCAGGCTGGAGAGCAGTGGTGGGGACTTATTGAGAGCATTTGTGGGGAATTGTCAAAACAGCAGTTTTATTTATGTTTATTTAACATGTTTGTTATAGTTTCCCCACCTGAGTGTTGGGAAATTTGGTCTTGGGTTCAATTGTCTTAACCTGATTTAAGTCATCTGGCTGGGTTGCGTTACGCTCACACAACCATCTGAGTAGCATGGAGATCAAATCTACTTCAAAATGAAGGAGCCAATCAGTGTTGCAGGGTGGGACTACTCGGCGGTGTTGTGGCTGGTGTGACGTTAAGCAGAAGTGACGACAGTGTAGTCTTTTCAGATACACAACAATGGCAGCTTGTGTTAGGTATCCCAGGGTCTATATAGACTGGACTATTTCTACTGTTTTGTCGACTCTACCGCATGTTCATTCCTTAAAAGATGAACAGAGGACGTCTTTGGAAGCGTTTGTTAATGGAAATGATGTTTTCACTCTTCTTCCGACCGGGTTTGGCAAAAGTTTGATCTATCAGATGGCTCCACTGGTAGATAAAGAAATAGTACCAGTGCAGAAGCCCATGGTTATTGTGGTACCCCCCTGGTTGTGTTGGTAGAGGACCAAGTCAAAGAGGCTGGTAAACTTGGGCTGACAGTAATGGAACTGGAGGAAGAAATGACAACCACATCTGCAATGGATGTTGTCAGCTAGTGTTCCTTAGCCCCGAATCATGGCTGAAGGATGAATGGAGAACCATGGTTTCCTACGACGTTTACCAGAAGAACTTGGAGGACATCGTAGTAGACGAGGTTATAAATAACTGTCACGTATAAATGGTGAGTTTAAACCCCTTCTGTTGATGTGTATATACCTGATGAAAACTATTTTCACTGATTAAGTAGCTTGACTTCAACGTGAGTGGCTGAAGAGGAGCATCAGTCAGATGACGGACAGATTTTTCATCTAATCACATGCAAGGATTTTAGATAAGGCCCCTCCTTTGAAAACGGATCGGTTGCGGAAGGGTCCCCGATGGTATTGTGAGATACCATCAGGCCACAGTCAGGTTACAATTGTCTATTCCCCGTCCTGTTTGGTACCGTTGGAAAGATCAGGATTCCCTCTAGACAACCCTGAAATCAGAGTCCTGCACGGTTCTGATTTTGACATACCGCAACCGCCCGTACCCATCATGTTCAAACTCGTATCCGACCCGTTTTCCAACGAATAAAAATAAAAAATCCGCACCCAAACCGACCCGCTATAAATGAACCCGATATCCGACCCGAACCCGGAAGAAAATGTCAGATAGGCAAACTTAAATACAAACATTTATTGCCACAAATATACTGAACAGTGACATAGCCAAGACAGAGCCAAATAAAAATGTTGTTAAACAGTAGCAGACAAATGATAAACTCAAAAAATATTTTTATCCGTGAGCTCACACACACACACACACACACACGCATACACACACACACACATGCTTGAAAAACGCATCAAGAAGGAAGCCGACAGGAGGCAACTATACAAGTCCAAACTAAAGAACAGTTTTTAGCCTATGAACCGTAAATTAGACCCGCAATCACCCACGTCCGACCCGAACCGAACCCGTATCCAACACAGCACAACATTTTTCACCCGTTTCGTGAAAATCTGCGGTTCACCCACGGGTACCTGAACCCATGCAGGACTCTGCCTGAAATAGAATTGACCCGAGTGAGGATAAAATGGGTTCAGATGATGAGACGAGATGACAATATTTCTATTATATTGCATATTCTTGCACCATGACCTAAGTCTGTCCTTTGTTTCAAGACTCTCTGTAGTGGAGTTTCATTTACAGATTAATAAATATAAAACAAGATGGAAGATCTCAACTGTCATTCTTCACATATGTCTTTTAAATCTGATGTTGTTATTTACTTTGGTGGTAATGCTATTGACAGTGATATTCCCAACACTAAACTAAATAGATGAACATATTCCTTTTAACAGATAGGAGTTAATTTTACTCATGTTTTATGTGTAATTTGTTGTGTAATCTAATGGGAGAGGTTAGGTGGAATTTACCTAATTACTTTTAGTGTGCTATAGCTGTTAAAATTAAGTACATTTCACTAAAAATAGGGAGGTACAATTCAATCAACCAAAATGAGTGCAAATTGTTACCTTACTTTTATTGAGTAAATTCTATAGGTTTGTTTTTACAGTGTACTTCAGAGATCTGCTGTTGACATCAAGCTGTTTTTGTGGACAAAGGGGGGAATCAACATAATATTCATTTTAGTAATAATATTTTCCTCCCATAGATGTTCAATCGGTTGGGATCTCGATGTGGTCCTTTTGATATTTTTGGTATACATAAACACTATACACTAGGAATGAATGGCAAAACGCAGTGATTGGGCTGTTAGAGTTGTTTTTTCCTTGTCTGTTATCTATTTTGCTCTTTCTAACATCTCAAATTGAAGTTCTAAATGTTCATTTGCTGACTTTTATATTCCACCCACTGACAGGTCCCATTTTAATGAAATAATCCAAAATAATACAACTTGCCAATGATCATAATGTTATGGTTGATTCATGAGTAAAATTATTGCCAACATTGTTTGATTTCAGAAATCCATTAATTTATTAGATATAACAGTTTGATTTGTTTGCCTAATTTTAGAATAATTTCCTCTTTGCTAATCATAACATTAACATAAGTAAACAGGATTTATGACTGAAGTACACAAGATGGATGTAAATCAATCATCTGATCAAAACATCAGGATTCTGATCTAGCCACGCTTTAATAAAGGCTTTTTAATTCACTTCCTCTTTGTTGACTCGGAGTTGCCTGGATGTATCTTTGTTTGGAATGGACTGAACCCCTTTGTCCAAGAGCAACCAATATACTACTTATTTAAGACAATGCAACCTTTTGAGCTACCAGCCATTTCTTTGATTTTTGAATAAAATGCATGTGTTGGAATTTTGTTTCTCCTGTCATTTTATTCAAAGCAACCTAAGTGTTAGAGCTGGCACACTGAGAAAGTCAAAGATATTTTTAATTTTATTCATTTCTTTATTTTACAATATCGTACCTGGTAACCAATTTCCACTTTGCCCACTAGGCAGCAGACAGTGGGAGGTGAATATGGGGTTCTATATAGATAGAAGTCTTGCATTTGGATTTGAAGACCTAAAAATAGGTTCATAGCTCAGAGGTAAACTGTGACAAATACACAGCCCACACTGTTACACTATATGTTAAACTTTCAGTAACATAGTCTTGGGATTATATGAAGTTTGTGGTGAAATTCTGTTGGAATATACAAGTGTAATTACCACTGACAGCCATTACCCCTAGTTTTCATATACGTACATTTACTGACCCTCTCTCTAGAAACTTCAGATCTATAGTTTTAGTCTGGTTTTATTCACTTCTATTAAGTACAGTGTTGATTCTTTTTTTTCCCTAATTATTTCTCTGACAATAAGAGGGCTGACAGAAGTCTCACCCCCTGGTAAGAGCTGGTGAATTTTTTTATTTATTTTTTTTATTTCTGTAACCTTTTTTTTTTACTCAGTCATCCTTAACAGCAGAATGGTAGTCAGGCTGCCTTTTGTGTTGAGCAAATTTGCTTTGACAAAGGAGACTTCTTAACATATATGAGACTTACCTTGATATTCCACTTACTTTATTATGAGAATAGAATAGAATAGAATCAAATAGAATAGAATAGATAGCTTTATTGTCTGTTCCACATTAAAAAAAATGAAATTCTTCTTTGTCATGGCTTCTTACAACAAACACCATCCCCAATAAAAACACAGTGCCACAGTAATAGGCATTAATAAAAATGAAACTTTTGATAAACCACATTTCTATGTCAGACCTGACATGGAAGGACGGTGGGGTGGTGGAAAGAAGAGGGAGGGGGGAGAAAACCCTCACAAACACAATATGACCATTACAAATAATAACAACAATGGGTACAATAACAATAGCAACAACAACGTAAATGACAACTGGGCAAAAAAAATAATACATAAATAAATAGGGGGGAAAAGTATTCAGAGAATACCTAATCTCACCCCTATTTTGTGCCAGTTTCGAGTTTCTATGACAACCCGTTCTTGAATTATAGCCAATAATGTGATTTTGACCTTTTAGTTAATTGTGACATTGATCTTTGACCTTTACTCAAATGGATCACTGCATCTGTGCATTAGCTATATGTATATGTCCATGTAATTTCATGGTGATATCTCAAGTATTCATTGAGTTTTAACATGATATGTCTCTGTGGACACACACACACACATACACACAAGGTGATTACAAAACTCTCACCCAGCCAATGTTGGGCAAGATTAATCAGACCTATTAAATGAGAAAGACAAAAAATATAATCAGAACAGAACATCACAATCAATAACAGCCCAGATAATACACACAATAAATCCACACAGCAGTAGTTGTTCGCATTAATCTGCTGCAACAGAGTGAAGAAAAGAGAAGAGACCAAGGTAGACAGATTGGAGTGACCTTACCAACCACAGCCACACCCCCCTCCAAGGACCAGGAACCAACAAGGAGGATCCCAAGGCCAACAGACACCTCCCAGAGGGGACAGTGAGTCATCCCTGAAGATGACCATGGAAGGTCCCATGTGGCTGCCCAACAGTGGCCAAGCACAGGTCCCAGGGGGCTGAGGACCAGCCACTTGGGGGCAAACAATACACTGTCACCCAAGACCCTATCTGCTTGTGTGCAGGGAATGGGGGGGGCAGCAGCTGGGAGACAATATGACTAGGAGGAAGGAGTTTTCCTCCCAGAAGATGAGCCAATAGGCAGTAGGCACCCCTGTTCCCCAGAACCCACCATCATGCAAGGGCCATCCAGAGGCCCTGGGCACCCTGGGCTGCAGTGGTGTTGGAGGTGTCACCAGTCCCAGGCCGTGGGGGTCTCGTTGATACTGGGTCGCAGCAATGTCGCTAGTCCCTGGTTGAAGAGGTGTCAGTGTTCCTGGGCCACAGAGTTCTCATCGGTCCTGGGCCACTGTGGTCCCACTGCCAGTGGGTGAAGAGACTGCAGCCATATTTACATTGGTGTATATAGGACTCGTTGCTTGCCATGGTAGTTTCTTGTAGTTGATGCTCATGCTGGATCTGACAATCCCTAGTCTGGGGGCAGGTGCAAGGGATAGCACACTCTACGATACTTTGAATGTAATTGCAATACCAGTTCTGGCCACAATCCTACATTTGATTCCTTCACTGTAAAGGAGTCAGAGTTAGTCTTACTTTACTATTACTACTGAGCCTGTGAAAGCTGTTTAATGTTATAAGCAGTTCTTCAGAAACTGAGAATCTTGAAAAAAATACAATCCTTCATGGTGTTTGAGTAATCTTAGGAACAGTGATTTTGGAAGCTGGTTTATACAGTGGATATTTCAGTTTTAATGCATAATTTTGTCCTTTTTTTTAATTTAAATAAATGTTGCCATTGGAAAATGAAATTGTTGAGTGGCCCTTTAACAATACAGAATAAGATATGATCTAATTTACATTTATGCAGACTGATATCAGTGACTCCCTGAATTAAAGTCTGCTCTATTTTGTTATGAAACATTGATTAAACAGTGCAGTGAAGCTCTTACAGTCAAACACAGTAAAGCAGACCTTGACACATATTGATATTTTTGTACAAATCCCTGTATTTTTCTACTTCTGGAAGAAAGTAGCATCGATCCTTTGTGTCTAAGCCACTCTTGTCTGATGTGCGGTTTTATTAGCAGTTATTTTAGCAGCTTCTTAATATAGTATCCCATCATCCTCTATGTCTGCTCCCAGCTAAGAGCACTGGTTCCTCCCCTGGGCAAACATGACCTTGATATCCAGTCTGCACCCCATACACTGCTCTCATTGCCTGTTTGGACTGCATCAACTTATTATCCTCCATTAAACTATCAGGACTGTGTCTACAGTGGTGACAATCATCATCAAATTAAATAGAAACCTTAAAGACAAATGATCGCAGACATTTCTGAAAAGAGGGAGAATGAATTTAAAACATATACACACACAAAAATAGGCAACATCATATGGTTCATAGCGAGTAGAGAGCAGATACTTAGAGATTTAAAGTTTATTTCAATGTGATTACAGCACAGGTTTGTCATTATTTAAATCAGCCTTGCCTTTAAATTGTGTTTATTTAAGGTAACAAGGCCATTGTATTCCCAAAATCAATGTATACCATTGTTTTTTAATCACATGGGCATCACAGGTTATGGTTACAGTTAGAGGTCAGACTATGGTTTTACTGTAACTAGAGTTTCAAAGTCAGCCATAACAGGAGTCTGTATAGCAGGGGTCCAAAACTCATTTTAGTTCAAGGGCCACAAACCGTAACCTGACTGTCACCAGATGGTATCACAATACCACCCTTCCACAATCAATTTGCTTTTAAAGGAGGGGCCTTATCTAAAATCCTTGCATGTGATTAGATGAAGAATCTGTCCGTCATCTGTTGTTTTCTTCCGAGGGCAGTGCTACCCCCCCCGTCCCGAATTTCAGCCAACCTCATCTGGTCATCCTAGCACTGTCTAATATGTTAGTTATACAATGAAAGTTTTCATTTACACACTTGATATGGATCTGAATATGGGGCTGAATCCTATTTAATTGAAACATGCACAAAAAACTAGACATATTGGAGCCATTAGGTGGATTTTATACTGAACAAGCAGCAGCTTTTCAAAGTATCACAGTGGAAGTTGCATTTGTCAGTGAATTTGTGCTCCTAGGCATGTCACCAGGAAGCCGCAGACTCTTCACAGGCATGAACACCCCCGCATTTTAATTCTAGTTAGCAGAGACTTGCTTTAGACCCCGCTACCCAATTAGCAATTAGCCAGCCTTTTTACGTGGAGACCTTTGCTGTGGTGTGTGATCCTGGCCTGATTTGTATGCAGTTTGTGCAGACGCTGATAAGAGCACCCGGAGTGCATGTGCAGTTCTTTAAATTTAATTTTATGATGATTTGCAAGCCAGGACCGCTGCAGGGCTTTGGGAAATAACATGGCCTGTCTTCAAAAGGAGATCTGTACACCAAGCACAGCAAAATGTGTAGGACTGCGCTTTTTTGTACAGGCAGGTAATTTGCTCCCTGACTAATCTGCAGAGATAGGGAGAAGTTCAGAAAAAGCATTCGCACAAAGAGCACCCTTTAGCTTGGAGGCTTGTCAAAAACCTGAAGAAATTAACACCAAGGTGTAATAGCTGGAACAGACGAGAATCTGTACAAAACTCTGAGGGTGTGTATGTATGTTTGAGTTCATTTAAATAGAGTTATTTTACACATTTACAGTATAATATGTGTGTATGGATGTGTACATGTTTATGTGTATCTGAAGATAATTGAGTTAGTGGTGTAACACGAGGCCTATGCTGACATGTTAGCACCCTGAAGTAAATACAGTTTTTGTGTGTGTGTGTGTGTGTGTGTGTGTGTGTGTGTGTGTGTGTGGAAAGGAGGTATAGTGTAGGAGTCGTCTGGCTCACACGATGGATGGACTGTACTGGAATAATCCTCACACTGTTCTGCTATATGAATTTTACTGTTCATGTAAGAACAACAACCTCCAAGTTTGCAACTACACCCTAAAAGTGGCAAGTTTTGACCCTTTTTTTGGGAAAGATTTTTATCATTTTAGCACTACAGAAGGCTTTCTCATGCAAGTGGTGGGAGTAAGTCACCCATGTCCAAGCAACAGTATGTCTGGAGTCTGGAGCTTAACATTTTAGGAAAGTTTAAAGTTTGTGTTATGAGAATCAAACATAATAGCTGAGCTAGGCAAGGGGAGTCATTGCTTAGGCTGAGCGACTGTCTACTCACAGTAACATCATATGAATGTCTGATTAGCTACAGTTAATTTTGATTACAAGGTTATAATTCACAAATCCATCAGGGACAAAAAAAAAAAAAGACCACAGCAGTGTTGTGGTTGTTGTTGTTGTTGTTGTGCATCCCCTTACTCCTAAATGAAAATGAGTGACACTCTGAAGTTAAATCACAGCCCCATATTTTAGATCTAAATGGCTTCCATCTCATTTGTTTGTCTTATTTGTAATGTAATTTATATTTGAATTTGAATCTCAAAGAACATGCAATTATTATTATTATTATTATTATTATTATTATTATTATTATTATTATTATTATTATTATTATTATTATTATTATTATTATTATTTCTTCAGTATGAGGATGCTTTATGATGACTGGCCAATCATGTTTCAGAAATCAAATGTCTGAATAGGCTGCTGAGATGATGACTTGTCTAGGTATTGGTCACTAGTTGAATTTAGCAAAAATTAAATTAAGAATAGTTGAATTAAGAAAACAAAATCTGGAACACTGGAACAAGTGAAAATGATTTTTAATAAGATTTGTTGAAATAACATTTTCAAGATCTATTGTCGATACGTTCTTATATCACACAGACAAGTTACTCTTGAGGTGATTATGGCTGATTTTAAATGTGATGAAAGATTTTGCCTAGAAATGTGAAAAAAAACACTTGGTAAGATTTAGATTTTTTCTAGTCAACCACATCAACCTCATCCACATGTGTCACTTTTCTCTTAACAGTATTTGGTAAATACACTGTCAATAAATCTGACACTTAAGTTCTGCCCAAGATGAAAGTTTCCTTAAAAAGGTACAAGCAACCGATAGTTTTGTTTCCCGCTTTTTTCTGAATGATGGCGGACATTGTGCCAGACCTACAGTCCTGCATAACATTTGTGTCAATAGATATTGGGGCACCCATGGTTCAGTTGGTAGAGCTGGTTGTCCATTAACCGAAGGGTTGGTGGTTCAAGTCCCACTCTGTCCTAATCAGTTAGTTGTGTCCTTGGGCAAGACACTTCACCCTCCTTGTCTGCAGTGTCACTCACTCTGATGTATGAATGCTCCAGGGTAACTGCAGGGTGGCTGCAAATGTAGTTCACCACCACCAGAATGAGAATGTGAGAGTAAATAAATAATAGATCAATAATGTAAAGTGCTTTTGTTGCATTGGAAAGCACTATAGAAATCTAATCCATTATTATTATTATCTGCCTATGTGACACTATTCATTTAAGGCAGGAGAGGATCAGACCAGGACTTCAGAACCTGGCTGACACCCGACCCACAATGCACTGGACCAGTATGGCTCCTTCTGTAGGTGGTGGACCCATAGAACAATGGAGCTGGATGGATGAATGGATATATGAGACTAGTATAGGAGTATACGTGGAGGTTCACAACACTTTAATTTGAGACAAAGCTTCTACAGACACCAATGTATTGTACTTTATAAATACTAAACTAGTAAAAGCTGTTATGAAACAAATGGGCAAGTCAATGAGCAGTTTAAATGTGAATAGGGAGTGTTTTATGGTTCATGCTATGAGATTAATCATAATGTTTCAGCAGCATTTCAGTTATAATCCTTTGGTGATCAGGTGCTTATGTGCTTTAAAGATTCAACAACTCATTTCAAACACCACTGAAAACTTAACTAGACTTCACAAAAAATCACCCGAGTTTATCAATTATAAGGTGAACAAATGAATACAAATGTTCAGTATTGTCATTCTTAACATACCAACCATAATTGTCTGATGAAAAAATAAATAAATAAAATTACATATTCAATATTTGGTTCAGTCCTGTGAGATTTGTGATATTTGTTTCAACACGTTGACATAAATACCTATAATGTGACTCTAAGAAGCATATGGTTGAGACATACTTCCTAGAGTTACATGATATTGACCTTGTGTTTCATGTAATATGTTGTGTTTTGTATGTGGCAGTGTAGCTGCAATAAATGCAGGTCAAAATGTGTAAAGTTTTGATTAAGTCAATCTTTAGGTCTATGTGGGACAGTGTATTTATATGAAGTTTTTGTTAGAATATGTTTCATGCTGGAATGTAGTCACTCCCTTTCTACAATGATGACCCTCTCTATTGCTTTGTTCTCAGGTTCTTCAGTACCTCTATTTTACTACTAACTAGATCACTCCAAGAGTGCAGATATACATTTCAATATTTGACCACGTGTGACATCACTGTGACGTTATACGACGACGACCAAATTTCATATGTTAGATCTAATGTTAAATATGAAGAACAATATATTTTCTGATTTAACAAACTATGTCAACAACACTTCTTTAAGGTAAAGGTAATACATTTTGCAAATATACCATTGGCTTGACATCATATGATGTCATGGAGCTTGTCAGTGTTATCTCATCTAATGTCTGAAGGTCAGATGAAGTGAATGTAAAAAAACACTTATGTGTTTTAGTTGGTGACCTTCACTGTGACCTTGACCTTTGACCTTCATAGCTCAAAATGTAATGGTTTCTTCCTTGACACATTATCAATCATCTCTGAAAGCTTCATCAAAGTCAGTCCTTAACTTTTTGAGTTATCTTACTGACAAACAAACGGACAGACAGACAGACAAACAAACACAAGGTAAAACACAACCTCCTTCGCAGAGGTAACTAGCACTGGCTATTATTGATGCATTGAAAAATCCAGTTAGTTCATGTAAACAGACTAAACAAGCTTTAACTTAAACCTCACATGAGCATACAGTGTCCTCTCACTCAAAGCATCTGCCAGACTAAATAAATCATCTTTAGTCCTATTAATCATCTCACATATGTCCACATAGAACCATCCACTTCCATTACATCACAGTGACATTTAAACAAGCTGGTAATAGTCACCAAACAGAGTCTACCCAGGCTCCCCGTGGAGGGATGTGAACAGCAGGGGTGTGCTGTGGCTCCACAGATATGCATCAACAGTACAACCATCTCTCTGTGCATAGAGCATACATCACTTTGTCTTAACCTGATCTATGATACATTATTTATGACCTGACAAACTGTGGGTGGCCCCAAGCAACATCAAAATCCAAATCTGCGATTAGGCATACATACACACAAACACACATGCAACATCAAATGGAGTGACTTACATTAAGAGGACATGGATTTTACAGCTTGTCCCTGTAAGGCTGAGACATTACGAATGAAAGCAAACAGATGTGCATGACTATAATGGAAAAAAAATATAGCATATACACAAAACATGTATATGCTATATAACACAATTAACAAGTATTCAGAGAATGCCTAATGTCGCCCTTATTTTGTGCCAATCTCAAGTTTCTATGACAACCTACTCTTGAATTAGAGCCAATAATGTGATTTTGACCTTTCTATTAATTGCGATCTTGACCTTTGACCTTTTACAATATTGATAATTTCATTATATGTATATATGCGTCAGTGTGTGTAATATTATGATAATATATCCAGTATATCCATGTCACCTTTGACCTCCAGTGATCTCAAACACTATTGGTCATAGGTGATAACAACAACTATGAGAATTGTATACATCTTCATTCAGCATCGGTTGACCTTTTAGTTAATTGTGACCTTGACCTTTGACCTCTAGTCAAATGGATCATTGCATCTAATGCGCATTAGCTATATGTATATGCCCATGTAATTTCATGGTGATATCTCAAGTATTCATTGAGTTATAGCATGACATGTCTCTGCAGACACACACACACACACACACACACTGATTACAATAATCTCTCCCAACCAATGTTGGATGAAATTAAAAACACATAGCATGTCTGAAAATATACACATTGCATACACAAAAATACATGCCACATACACAAATATGCATAACACATACATAACAATAGGAACAGGCAAAACAATCAGGGTACATACACAAAAACATGGAGGGCATCTAAAAAACACTATATGGTGCATATACAAAAAGTACATAGCACATTTGGAAAAAAAAACATAGTACTTCTTGAAATATACATATAACACATAAAAATACATAGCACAGACAAAGAATACATTGAACATTTAAAAAAACAACATAACACATACGTAAAAGTACATAGCACATGAAAAACTAAACATCACACATACATCTCTGTGTCTGGCTGTGATTAGGTTTATTTTATGCTTGTTGATTGTGTAAGTCTCCAGGAAATATATGCAATTTAACACAGTGTCCACATGGAAGCTCAGTATGTGTTTGTATCTGTGACTGCAGCACAGCTCCAGCACAGCCTTCACATTCCCTCGGCTATTTATTAAAATTTAAACTTTAATTGCTGCATTTAAATTAATCGGAAAGCATGAATAAAACGGTGTAATTAAAACTGCTCTGACCAGAACAGTGAAGTGGAGTCTTAAGGCACTTCATACATAAAGTGTTCCTCTACTGTTGAAAAAGAAAAAACAGAATGAATAAAAAGAACAGCCTTAAATACTTTGAACTCTATTTACGTTTACTGAAGAAACATTTGACATGATGTTGCATCTGACACAAGGTTTGTTAAATCTATTCAGGCTGAAAGAAGAACTTACAGTAATAAAGAAAAGTGTGACTTGCAAAGTGACTGATATGCAGTGATGGAATTTTATACCATTAGTCATCCTACCCTTGACATGTGAAATATGATGTAGTAGCTGCTTTTACCTGTGTATGCAGTACATACCCCCAAAAATATACACTACATACTCCAAAATATACAGTACATGCTCCAAAATATACAGTACATACCGCAAAAATATACACTACATACTCCAAAATGTACAGTACATGCTCCAAAATATACAGTACATACCCCAAAAATATACACTACATACTCCAAAATATACAGTACATGCTCCAAAATATACAGTACATACTCCAAAATACACATCACATACCGCCCAAAATACACAGTACATACCCCCCCCCCCCAAAAAAAACCTAAAAACACAGTACATAGCCAAAAATACACATCACATACCCTAAATATAGAGCACATACTAAAAAATACACATCACATATGCAAAAATACACAACATACACCCAAAAATACACAACACATACCCAGGAATATACAGCACATACCAAAAAATACACAGCGCATAACCCAAATATAATACATGCATACAAAAAAATGCACAGTATATACCTGGAAATATATATCACATACCCAAAAATACACAACACACACAATACACAGCACAATTGTACTTGCTAGGTTAAGAGGAGTGTTAAAGAGTTTATTTGATGGAAAATCCAGCACATGTTTTACACCATTCAGTGAAGATATAATTGTGTGTAAATAGCTTAAACCTGTGTGTCTGTGCCTTAGTTTCCATTAGTCAGACTGGTAGTGACATCTGCTGGTTAAAAGAAGCACATACACCTCAGTGTCTCTCCATAACACACTCCTATGCAGTAAATACAATGTATATTACAATGTACATACTTTCAGGACTTTAATGTGCATCACTGAACCCTAATCCATATAATAGTAGTGTTTGTGTACTGAGAACAGTGTGATGTGGGTATTACTGTACATTATGTTTCAGCCATTTCCTTGAATATATTTTGTACTTTTATTGTTCACTGGGAGAAATGTAATTATGAAGCTAAAACAACACACTGAGGTTTACAAAAGTACTGCATGTTGTAATATTTATACTATAAAGCACGATTTTGCCAGCATTATAATTGCTCTCTACTGACCTTAAGTGTTTGTTTAAAGATTAAAGTTGCAGGAGGTAAAATCCGCCAAGGAGGTAATGTTTTTGCTGGACTTTGTTTGTCTGTCTGTCTGTTAGTTAGTTAACAAGATAACTCAAAAACTTATGGACAGATTTTAGTGAAATTTTCAGGGTAGGTTAGTAATGGGAAGATCTAGAAATGATTACATTTTGGTGGTGATCGGGGAGGTGGGGGCTGCCCTACCTTGGTGGAGGTCTGCGCTCTCAGAGTGCTGTGTGTGTCTGTCTGTGTGTGTGTTTGCAGAGACATATCATGCTATAACTCTTGAGATATCACCATGAAATTACATGGGCATATACATATAGCTAATGCACATCAGATGCAATGATCCATTTGAGTAAAGGTCAAAGGTCAAGGTCACAATTAACTAAAAGGTCAAAATCACATTATGAGTTATAACTCAAGAACGGAGGGTCAGAAAACTTTCAGATTGGTACCAAACAATGCGGAATGAAGATTTCTACAATTCTCATAATTAGTGCTATCACCTACGACCAATAGTTTTTGAGATCTCTGGAGGTCAAAGGTGACATGTGGCAAAATTAACCTGTGTAACACTGTGCGTATCAAGCATAGACGTATCACGCTATAACTTAACCCTTGTGTGGTGTTCGGGTCTGTGGGACCCGTTTTCATTTTTTATTAAAAGAAAAATTATACAATTAATTAATTTTTCAAAGTGAGATTCACTGACTTTGGCTCATTTTCTGTGAAGAACATATATCAGAATACATATTTAATGACCACACACCCTACACCACCCCTACACATTTCTATTACATAAGACGTCTGGGTCCACTGGACCTGGGGCTAATAGAAGTGTGGAAATCGATGTTCTGTGTACCACACAGCAGGTCTAGACAGGAGGAGGACAGAGTGTTGGTACACAGAACATCAGAGGGTCAAATGTGTGAGAAAATGAGAGCAGACAGTGTTGACAAACAATGTTGCAACATTGTATGTGAACCACAGGTGCAGAATTTGACCTTCTGTATTGCGGGAATCTTTATTTTCTCACACTATATGCTACAAACTGGAGGCAGGACACTATAATTATAGTTTTGCCAGTGTGGTTTCTTAGGTACTTAGGTGGCCAAAAGGTACTCTGCGCAGAGGGCCCTGGAATTGATTTTGGAAGAGAGAGAAATTTTTGATGATGATGTAGAGCAGGCATCTCAAACTATTCCACAAAGGGCCGGTGTGGCTGCAGGTTTTTGTTCCAACCAACCAAGAGTCCACAGTTTAACCAATTGACTCTCTGAAGACTGAGATCAGTTGATTAATTGAGTCCAGTCTGGTGTGCTGCTGCTTGGATGGAACAAAAACCTGCAGCCACAGTGGCCCTTTGTGGAATCGTTTGGAGATGCCTGATGTAAAGGGAGAGGATTCAGAAGAAGAGGTTTCCAAATTTGAGGATCACATTTCTGAAAATTCAGAGTCTGACAGTTACTCTGAAGAAGATGATGAGATTGAGTATCAGCCAATTCCAAAACAAAGACGAGTCACAGGACCAGGCCATCAGCAGCCAGCCCCAGGACAAGCCGTCAGCATGGAGGAAGTGAGGAAATATGGATGTCAAAAAATTCTGAAATTGAATGGTCTTCTCACCCAAGAAAAGAGCCACCCCACAAAACTGCCAATGTGATAAGGATGCAACCAGGGCCAACATGGATGGCAGTTACTCACACACAGGACATCAAGTCTTCTTTTGAGCTTTTCATCCCAGATTCCATCCAGGAAATTATTCTTGACTGCACTAATTTAGAAGGAAGATGCTGGCTGATTGGAGAGAGTTGGAAGGAAATGGACCAAACCCAATTACATGCTTACTTTGGAGTTCTCATCCTTGCTGAAGTTTTCAGGTCCAAAGGAGAATCCACAGAATCCCTGTGGGATGCAGACACTGGAAGAGGCCATGCGTTCAATGGGGCTGATGTGTTGTCTTGACTGATATGTTTAGTCTGTGTTCATGTGGTCAGCTTGTGTTGTGCACCCAAATGGGTTAAATTTCAAGTTCAAAGAAATAAAAGTCAGTAGTTTTGAAAAACCTTGCTTCACTTGTAAATTTCTTTCCACTCATATCTTGATTTTAATCGATTTTCTTTATTATGTTTTAAATATTAAGTTATAAATGTGACCTAAAAATGGTAAAGGGCAAATATTAACCATTTATATTATTTATACTGCTTGTAATTGGGATAAGGTAAACATCTGTTTAGTATTTTAACATATAAGTGTTTGATTGTTAGGTATTAAAAGCCACAAAATGCAACGGGTCCATCAGACCCACAAACACTGGCTGAGTAACAACAATATTACACAAGGGTTAATCAATACTGGATATATTATCATAATATTACACACACTGATGCATATATACATATAGCGAAATTATCAATATTGCAAAAAGTCAAAGGTCACGGTCGCATTTGGCAGAAAGGTCAAACTGACATTATTGGCTCTAATTCAACAATGGATTGGCACAAAATAGGGCATAGAATAGAGAACTAGAGACAGGTGTCTGATCAGTTATGTACAGTAGTGGAATCAGTTTTCAGACGCCTATAAAATTTCACGCAATCTCAGACACTACAACAAAATATCTGCAGAAAAATATGTGTCTTTCAAAAGGTGTGGTTGCATCAAACAAACATAAACAAATGCAAATAAAACTACATTTTGGGCAGTTTCAACATGCTCTGAAAGTGTTTCATTATCTTGCTTGTTTTGACCTTGATGGAACAGAGCATGTGCAGAAGGTAGTATGTGGGTTTGAAAAGTGGAATAATACTAAGCAGTGTCAAATGACTTAAGAGTGATATGTCACAAATATGTGACCTGTCAAAAAATCTTTCCACCACTGTATTTAATCCTATAACATCAAATGTGTTGTATTTGGCACATGAGTTTTGTAACCCTCTACACTACACAGGAACATAGTACTTTATATATCAAATATATGTCCTTATCCCTCTCCCATGTTGTGTGCTGACAATGTAAAATTCAATCCATCCATTTTTGCCTGCATATTTCCCGCTAAATCCCTACGCATAATAATCCAATCTAACAGCCCTATCACACAACACATCTGTCAGACAACTGAATAGGAGGGTAAAAGACAGATTTGTCCAATCATCAACATTTGAGTTTGTCATGCAGACGGACTATAATGTCTTTATTTCTCCCATTCACTCTCCAGATAAAGCAGCATTCACCTCAAATGATCCCAATAATGATGACAGATCATTTCAACGTGTTTTAGCAGCTCAAGCTCAAGGATGAATAGGTGAACCTTTAATTCATCTTTTCCTTAATAGAAGCTCACACATCAGTCCTGAACAGATCTGCTTTTTGGCATTAATGAGGGTTTTCCAGCATAATGATTTAGCTGGTTGTAAACTGTTGCTGTCACTAACAAACTTGGGAACATTAATAAATAAAATAATTATTCATCTGTTTGGATTTAGTCCAGGTTTTTAGATGTTTTGTAAGATTTTGTTTATGGAGCTCATAGGACCTGTAATTATAACTTCCCACAGAATTTTAAACAAAGGCAGTTTTTTTAAAAAATTTAACTTAATGAACTTGTGCTGGAAGTACTTGTGCTGGAAGTACTTTTACTGCAGTACTGTACAGAAGTATCCATTTCTGGTACGTTACCATTAAATTAAGTTAAATTAAATTAATGAAATGAAATTAATGTAGATATGTAATAAAGTAATGAGAGCAATAACATTTCCGTGTTAAAGAGTGATTTTTTTTCTGGGTTAGATGTGCAAAGAGCTGCGTTGCTTCCGACCAAAAGGCCGATTGGATGTTCAAAATGTCCAGGATTTTTGTCAGACACAGGTGGCAACCCTATTCATTCCTCTTGTTGTTTTCTGTGAATGCAGTATGCAGCCAGTGGAGGTGACAAACCACTTTTAAAGGCAACATGTGTTGGTAAGTCGGGGTGACCCATCAGATTTCAAAAAGAGCGTGGAACAGTGGTTTTCAGCGGAATGACACCTATAAGTGGAATTAATGTACCCTATTACATTGTCTGCAGAAACTCAATAAAAACATAGATAAATAAGAAATATTGACAGCCTCTATTGGTCATCAACTAAGGCTGAAAAAAAATCTGTATCATTCCCAAAAAAATCCATACTGGTCAATCACTGGTGTAACCTGGTTCAAAAATAAGTTATTAAGTTAATTAGAAGTGTTGTTTAGAAATGTTCAGAAATGTTAAAAAGCACAAACACATTACTTATCCTATAAAAACATTGAAATTCATAGTTTCATTAATATTTTAAGTTAAAAAAAACATTTAAGAAAATTCCCAAACATAATTTAGAAATTATTACAATAGGCTACAGATATTTCGTTAGTTTTAGCTTTTATTTTGAAGGAGACAGGATGTACTTATGTACAGGGTTTCCCTGGTCTATGCCCATGCTTGTAAACCGGAAGTGCTCTAAACAATGCGGTAACTTGATTAGAAACTTTGCCGACACGAGGGAGTAACCGACCGCAGTTTTCTCCCGGTAAATCACAATTTGGAGACATTTACCCAGGGGTCTCCAACCTATTCCACAAAGGGCCGGTGTGGCTGCAGGTTTTTGTTGAAACCAAGCAGCAACACACCAGACTTCAATCAATTAATCAACTGATCTCAGTCTGCAGAGAGTCAATTGGTCAAACTGTGAACTCTTGGTTGGTTGGAACAAAAACCTGCAGCCACACCGGCCCTTTGTGGAATAGGTTGGAGACCCCTGCATTTACCGATTATTAATCCAATAGTCACTAATAGTCTCATTATATTATATTGTTTACAGCACTGAAGGGTATCATTCGTGAGGTAACAACGTCCCATGAAGTGTATTTGCCCTAAGGTAAAAGATGTATTAGCAGTTAGCATTCACTGTACAACCGTATGCTATTACTGTTTGCTACACATTTGTTTCAAGTAATGCTAAATCAGCTTGCTTATTGTATTTTCATGATTTCGGATAGAAATGTGGACAGTATGATTAATTGGCACCTAAAATTGTTTAGATAATAATGGCAGTAAATATAAAAGCATATTTCCGGGCGCAGCATGTGGCGAACCAGAGCGGGACCAGTGTGGCAGTGACGTCCTTCGCCATTTTGTGACCACGCCATCTTCATTCATCAATCACCTTCTTCTACATTCATCACCATCTTCTACATCGCACCCAAACGACGTTCAGGCCTGCAACATAACTTACTAGTAGCGGTAACTGCCGGCTATATAACTGTGTGTGTGTGTGTGTGTGTGTGTGTGTGTGTGTGTGTATGGTGAGTGGCCACTTACATAATTGTATTGTAACATTTTTTTCCTGAAATTATTGTTGAGTAAACTATGTTTTAATATATCTTAAATCTTTGGTGGTTTTTATGTTTAACTATTGATGTGTGTGTATAAATTGGTAAAGGAAAAGGAATTGGGATTAGTATATACATTGGAAATTTTAACAAATTTAATAGTTTGAGTTAGAAAGAACTCAGGGGCCCTTATACGCAGGGTATAGGTGGGCTACACTAGTATCTTATATGCAATGAATGGGTGTAAATTTTAGTTATTAGACTTCTATATTTGAAATAAAATACATAGAAACCTTAAAATCTGTAAAGTATCAAATGTACCTGAAGTGGATTATCTTCACACCTCTTTTACCGTTGTCCTATTCTGTCATCCTATTATTTGTAACTGACTGAATACATTTTGGCCAGAGTTCCTAAATGATTTACACTAAACCTGCTCTTTACGTCTCTCTGCATTTGCTACCGTATTATTTATTGACTATTGTTTTCACAGTGATTGAAGTTTCATTTTTTATCTCCCTTTTGTTTCGCCCTCCTGTGAGAAACGTGATGATTCATCTGCTGCTTGAGGTGTTCCGTCAGTCGGTAACAAAACATGATCAAATTGTGTGCAACTTTGATGTGATCTGTGTATATTTACTGAAAATACACTATTTATAACTTGTCTCCTCAAGGGAAAGATTTATTTGTTGCTTCCCAGGTTTGTTCACTCTTCACTGTGCTAAACAATATCTGTATCAGAATGTGTTTTATTTAGCATTTATCTGTTTCTCTATATGCATCCGATCTCCATTGTGAAATATATTTACTGTTTGTTATGTGGCTTAACCTTAACAGCTGCAGTCCAGTAGATAAATGAAAAACACATAATTATGAAAAGAAAAACACATAAAACATAAGCAGTTTCACAATTTGGAGATTTCTTCATGAGTGTCACAACCTGTCACAACCTTTCCCCCAGATCCTCACCTCTCCTGTCACCTTTCTCCCAGTTACACTCCAGTTACACCTGGCCTGCACCACACAGCTGTAAGTCATTGCTGATCTGCAGCTATTTAAGCAGTTGTCAGTGTGGAGCCATTCAGCTTTGTTACCTCCATAACCTGGACACTGCCCATCCCCCTTGTTTCCATAACCTGGACATGCTTCACCACCGTGGACTCTAGCTGATCATTCCCCAGGTTTTGTTTTCTGTCTTTGTCATTTTTTTGGCTTCTGTTGTCATTAAATGTGCTCCCTACAGCACCAGGCATCTTAGTCCTGTTTCCATCTCACCCATCATCACAGTGAGGGAGGAAATATGCTTTATAATCTTTTGAAAGTTAATTTTGGATAAAAAAAAAGCAAATTATTATACATTATATAATATATTTTGCCTTAAACTTTATTTTCTTTCCACACAGCATTACAACTTGATGCAAAATAAACACTTAAATTCCTTGTTTCCACATTTATTTGCAGCTATAATCACAATGCAAATGTGTTTAAATTATACATTAAAAACATTTAACCAGTTGATAAAACATAATTCAGTGATGCAAATAAAATACCAGCAAGAATTTACATATTTGTGAAAAACAGGTGTCCCATAAAAACGTCATCTTCCTAATGTTCAGTGACAAAGTGGTAAAATCTGGTAGCTGTACCTACATTTAACTGGAATATTAACTTATTAACATTGTATAAAAACGGTAAACGCCATGAAGCTGTTGAGTCTGAACAGCTGAAAGACTGTAGGAACCATTTGGAGGCCATCTTGTGCCTGCTATGACGATAAACTCGGGTGGACTCGCACTTGGAGAAACCCTCACATGGCCATTTGAGGAGCTACAATGTTTGGCATCAGAGCTGGGTGAAAAGTGTTTTCACACAGCGTGGTAAATGTCTGCAGGACCTCCTGGAATTGTGTATTGCGGAACTTCACCGACTTGTTGGGATGGAAAGCATCACACCCAAGAGCAAGCAGGAAAAGACATACTGTGTAAGACGTATATTTAAAAAAACTACATCGACAAGTACGAAGGTAAGTTGAACTGTGGTTTACTCTCAATGGTGACACAACACTACTGTAGCTGTTAGCTACATAGCTAACAGTGCTTCGATAGACTTCCTTGATTACTAGCTTTGCTTAACATTGAGCATTTCAGTCATTGCTCGGCTATATATTGTTAGATATGAGATTGAGTTTGTATAAAATAACACTTCTGTGAAACATTTGTATAGTAACGAGCACTTCCTAAAGTAACTTAATTGATCAACGTAAGATTGTACCAGATTTGCTTCAAGGCATTTTGGAGCCTACCGCGACCAGAAAAATAAGGATTACCAGCTCCAACTGCAGCAGCAGTTCCCATCAAACGGTATAGATTTGAGCTTAATAATATACTAATATTCATCATGACTTAACTGTAAGTAATGTTTGAATATCAATCAACTTACTTTAGGAAGATTTAGTTACTATACAAATGTTGTCAAGTCTGACACCCCTGATTTGAACCCTAATGAGTACATTTTCTTGTATCTTCCTGTGCTTGACTTACAGGAGGACTGTCTCCTTCAGACTGAACTGTGGCTCATCAGTTTGGACATTGGTGCTTTGTTTCCTTTCTAGTCATACAGAAGACAGCACCTCTCCGGACACCTCCCTCTCCCTCTCTCGCTCCTTTCTTTCTGCTGACTCCACATCCATGACGGTGAACAGAGGCTCTTGGGCGGTGACTGAGTCCTGCCGGTGCTTCGTGGGAACCAGCGGCGTTTTGATGAATGCCTCGGAGTAGCGTCTCTTCAGCTCAGGGTCTGGGCAGAACAGGTACTCGTACAGCGCTGCAGCCAGAGTCCCACCTAGGACTGGACCCACCCAATACACCTAACACACAGGATTAGGTACGGTGAGATAAGTCTTTATTGTCATTGCACAGGCATACATGGTACAATGAAACTAGTACTATGGTGCAGAAAAAGAAATGATAAATGGATAGCACTATTGCCACACCGTCGTGGTTTGAAAAACAGTTTACAAAGCCTCACATTTATCCATTCTCAAACAAAAATGCATGACTGCTGCCATGCAAGGTGTTGTCGGGCTCTACTGGAAGCAATTCAAGGTTTAGTGTCTTGCCCAAGGACACTTCAATAATATATGTGTATGTATATAGATATAGATGGAAGAGAGAGATCCTCTGTCATTTTTCAAACGCCGTGTGTTTTGCTGGTGAATCACTGTTATTCACTATGGAGTTTCTGAATGTCCAAATGGGTCATATCTGATGACCATGAAAAGATGACAAACTGCATTTTACCTGGATTAATTCAACATCCTGATAGGTTTAATGGTTCAGAAATGATTAAACATTTTAAGTCAGTAGATGATTTTGCCTGCCAGTGGCTCTCTGGATGTTTATGATTTAATTCTTCATAAGTATAAACTTAACAAAGCCCATCCAGCTCTTTTCTATTGCCTACATACGTATGTATGACGAAATAAGATGAACGTGAAACACTCTGGTCTGGACAAAGATATCGATTCTCTCTCCCAGAATTGCATGTATTGCCAGTAAATATTTTAGTCCCATGAACCAACAATTTTTCCTTCAGTGGAACCAGTTTCCACTTTTATTTTTATACTGCTGCGTGGATAGATCCAAATATTCCAGACTCTCTCTAATTGTAAGAACTATTAGAAGAAAAGGAAGTTGTAAAACATTCATGGTGCAGAGATGAAGGATCCTAATGACTTTGGAAATCTCTTTAGGACTCCATTTGTGTGTGTGTGTGTGTTTATTTATTTCTATATATATATATATGCCATTGCAAGCATTTACATTTTTTCCCCCTAGAAAAGCCCATGTGAAATTGAACAGCATTAGGTAACAATTAAAGAATTATCTGAGAGAATGTCAAAGCTCCTCAGACTACGACAATATCCAAGATCAAACTGCAAAGATGAAATGACAGCCGACCTGAGTGAACAGAGGAAGACACACCACCCTAATGAGATGTCAGAATACCAGGGCTTGAATAAAGAACTAGTCATTGAATATGACTCAAAGAGAACTTTGATTCTCTGCATTATTAAAGGAGAAAAACAAAGAGACTTGAGGAACATTTGACTAAAGAAGCAAAGAAAAGCTTTACTGTATAAAATCACATACAACATAATCAGTAGTGCTGTGAAACCATAAACGGCAATATATGAAATGCATCAATTATACATTACACAGGATTTATGTAATTCTATGGTAAAGGAAAATGTAGATACCAATGGTGTTCTTTGTGATAATGAAATAAATATCATACTATGTTACCCAGTGGTTTTCCCAGGACCATGTGACAACAGCTGGGCCGAAGGATCTTGCCGGGTTCATACTTGCTCCGGTGTAGGGAATCTGGGAAAAAAAAAAGACGTTCAAATATTGTAAAACTTAATGGAAAAAAACATGATTAAATTCAATATTTATTGCAAGATTAACTTAAATTCAATAAGGAAAATATTAAATTGAAGTATAGTGATATCTAATACACAATCCTCTAATCATATACTATATTTTCCGGCCTATAAATTGCTTCGGAGTACAAGTCACACCAGCCAAAAAATGTATAATAAAGAAGAAAACGTATATGTTGCACTGGATTCATAAGTTGCATTTTGGGGGGAAATTTATTTGATAAATTCCAACACCAAGAACAGACATTTCATTTTGAAAGGCAATTTAAAATAAAAATAGAATATGTGTACAGTATGTTAACGTAACACATTCAGCTAACGTTGCATGATGCAAAAACAACGATCTGAGAAGGTGCCTGGCATGTTTGTAACATACTGTATTAACAGTTATTCATATAATGATAACGATAACTATAGCCTCTCCAGGAAGGATGTTGTTCAAGCACCCATGTATGAATTCCTTCCTCTAGCTGTAGCCACCTAGCTTTTACATTTCTTAATTTCTCTGCTGTGTCAGTCCCTTACGAGTTTTTTGCTCACTCCAAACTTTCTTTCTACTTCTCGATCAGAGTTTTCGGCTTTGTATTTCACTACATGCAGTTTGCAGAATATAATTTTCTTTCCGATGCCATTTTTGTTCAGTCCTTCTCAGTTATTTAAGTTACTGCTCATTGGGGTTCCCACACATCCTGGAAAATTTCGAGCATCCTTTTCCAGTCATGGAAATGATCTAGAAATGTTTTGTTTTTTTTAAAAGGCTAAATGTTCTGGAAAAAAAATCTTTTCTGTCCTGGAATTGTATTTCTCGGTTTTTGCTTTTTATTTTTCTGTTTGAACTGCTCGCTGTTTGTAAACTGAGGACGGCTAAGGTTGGTTGTGACCTCTGCAGCACAATGTCTCCACCTTCTGCACCTACATCAACAGACAGTTGGGTTTGGAACCTTGTTCATCTTAATTCTAACGTACCCTAATTGAAAAGACAATCTAACAAGGAAAAGTCAGTTCAGTTCATATAAATGTACTCTGTGCATAGCTGTACGTATGACCACAGTGGATAACTAATTGTTTTGTTTCTTAATAAAGTCCAATGTGCACTGGTCAATTGGTGATATTCATTTCTGCTAGCTTGTTACTGCCGATTTCCACTGTGGGTTTTTTTTTTGTTTTTTTTTTGTTTTTTTAATCTCGGTCAAAACAAAAAAACAAGCACAAGGCAGGTAGACACATTTTCACACATAATGAATATACTGCTTGACCAAAAAGGTTCAGGGCTGAAGCCGAAGCTTATTTAGCCCACCATTACCAATACCTTACTGCAATATGTTTTGCAGGAAAAAAAACAAACAAAACAACAACAACAATGATCAAATACCCACAATGCAAGAGTCAAACACATAAACAGCTGTCCAAATAGAACACAACATTGAAGTCTATTTTTTTTTTTTGTTAGCATGCAGCTAATTGTTTAATGATGGTAATTAAATTCATTGTATGTGGTCATCGCGTTAAGGGAATAAAATCACTGAAACAATGTAAACGGTCTGATAAAATGAATTGGACTAAGACGGTCTGCATATCAAAGTTAAAATAAATGAGACATAACGGTCTCTATAAAATTAGTTTAGATTTTTGTAGCCTATGTCAGGGCTGTGTATGTAGGGAAAGTCTGTGACGATTGACGGGTGATTGAATCATTTCCATTTCCTTGCAAATTACAAGAGATTGTCATGTCTAATTTCGTCAGCACATCCAGCACTGAAGACCTGTCACAACCAGGGAAAATCATGTCCATACGTCATGCCAGTCTGAAGTTATACCCACGACATTTGGGGAAAAAAAGTGGATCATTATTTAAATCCATGCAGTTTTGGTCTATGGCGATACTACCTGTTTATTTTACTAATGGGTCTGAATTCAGATATACACAATGCCCATATAGTGTTGGTTTTCATAAGTACAGGAATTTTAAGTTGAAACTCCAAAATAAAATGCATGTATTTGGATAAGTCATATATGATTTGTGGCTATTTCCTGTATTTCTGCATCCAACATGTCCCTCCTCTGGGACTCGTTTATCTCCATCACGCACAACATACTTTTTACTTGATGGAACTGAGATTGGATCACATTCCCGCCACAAACAAATTGCTTTCTACTTTATTTTTGAACGAACTGTAACCGTTTATTCTAAACAGCCTTGGCGCAGTTGCTTTTTCGGTCCGTGCCTTAGAATGATTTGTTTTTCCATATTGGTTTCTGAATACAACGTTTGTCGAAAAGTCTATTAGTCTACACTGTAATAGCACCACGAAGGGAAATGAAGCAGATTCATTCATTCAGATGCTTGGTGTTGAAGTTTATGCAGCTGCCCATATCTTACTACCAGTAAGTCAAGTCAATATTCACTGGAACCATGAAAACACATCACCTCTTTCAAAATATGTGACATTTTCTGCATACATCTGGAGTTGTGCTATTTTATTTCCCGTCTGGGTGGATTGTTGCTGTTTGGGAGATGAGAGGTGATGGTGAGTACTTAACCTTAGATACGTCTGAACATCTTAATTATTAATTAGGTAAGCAGGTAGGTAGACAGACTTTATTGATCCCAAAGGAAATTCAAGAATCTAGCAGCAGTGCATGCACTAAAAACATACAGCACATATAACCGCAATTACACAAAATAAAAGCAATACCCTCATAACATCAAAACCATAAAGACTGGAAAGAAGACAATAAAATATTCAACTTAAATAAGTTAACATGCTGCTAAGACTTAAATAAAATAATTAAAAATGCAATAAGATAAAATACAGAAAGATAAGAAAACTACTAAAAAAATTAAATAAATCACTCGGAGAGCGCAGACCTCCATGAAGCAGCAGCAGTCTGCCAAGGATCTGGATCTGGATGTTTGTAACTTATTTGTAAACTAGTGTTCCGTGTTTATTAACTATTTTATCGGTCATTGGCAATCCCTTAGTGAGTTTAAAAAAATTAAAAGAAATCCTCAGTCTGTTTTTCAGATATGGCCATTTCAATATTCAACCATGTATGACGTCATTCTGACGTTATGTGACATCGCACAATGACCACATTTCACATGTTAGATCTAATGGTAAATATGAAGCACAATATATTCTGATTTAACAAATATGTCAATAACCTGCTTTAAGGTAAAGGTAATACATTTTGCAAATATACCATTGGTTTAATGTCATATGTCAGTGTTATCTCATCTGATGTCTGAAGGTCAGATGAAGTAAATGCAAAAATATTGATACTATCTGGTCTGAATTCTGAGATATCACCACTTATGTGTTTTAACTGTTGACCTTCACTGTGGCCTTGACCTTTGACCTTTATAGCTCAAAATGTAATGGTTTCTTCCTTGACAATCCTTTCTGAAAGTTTAATCAAAATCCTTCCATACATTTTTTAGTTATTTTGCGGACAGTCAGACAAGATAGACGCAAGGTAAAACATAACCTTATTTTAGTAAAGAAAATTACTAAAATAAAATAAACTATAGGCCTATGAAAGAAAGAGGATGTCTCTTTTTGCCTCGGCAGTGTTATATAGCCTTACGGCCCAGAGGACAAAAGAGTTGAAGAACCTGTTGGTGTTCGACAGAGAGAGGAGCCTGTTCCTGAACACATTCTGCTTCATGGAAGTGCCTTGCAGACGTGTTGTTCAGGATAGCATGACCTTTCACCAGGGTGCTCATCTCTGCCACCTCATCCAGTGAGTCCAGGTCCATACCCACCACAGAACTGGCCCTCTTCACCAATCTGTTCAAACCAGCTGTATCCTTCTTCCTAGAGCAAGTCCTACTGTATCACCCACCATCTGAAGAACATCGCTAGAATCAAGGGTTTTCTGTCTAAACCAGAAACAGAAAAACTCATTAATTTTCAGTAAATTAGATTATTGTAATGGTGTCTTCCCTGGTCTAAACAAAAAATCAATCGGGCAGCTACAGCTGATTCAAAATGCTGCTGCCAGAGTCCTGACCAGTACCAGGAAACTGGACCACATCACACCAGTTCTCAAATCCTTACATTGTCTTCCTGTGGTTAAAGGATATAATTCTAAATCTTAGTCCTGGTCTATAAAGCACTAAACAGCCTTGGACCCAAATACATCAGGAACAAGTTTACTGTGTGTTCCCAAAATCAGAACCAAAAGAAGTGAAGCATCATTCAGTTGTTCTGTTCCTCACCTATGGAACGAACTACCTGAATACCTGAGGTCTGAGAAAAATCATTACATTACTGTTCACTGGAGCTTTTACTGACATTGTCTTTTAAATGTTTTTGTGTCTTATTTTAATTGGCTTTTAAGGCGTCCTAATCATTTACATTTCACGTAAAGCACCTTGAATTGTCCTGTACACGATATGCTATACAAATCTGCTTTGCCTTGCCTTACACTACAGTAATTGAACTAATGGGAAGAGCTATTGTAAGTCTGTATGTGGGGTGAAACTGTGCTTCATTACAAGCAATGCCAAAATGTTCACTGTTGTAAAGCACGTCAGAAATGTGCAGTCTGGTCACAGTACAGGAAGGGCAGCGCTTGTTAATTGCTGTTCCATTGCATCCTTGGCTTTTTCTTACTTTTTTATGCACTAGTTGTTACTTTAACATGTTGGTATGTACTTATTGTCGAAATGCATTCCTCATGATAAGTTAGGGATGTTGTGAGGTCCTCAATGGATTTAATACATGAGGTGTTTGTTTCACTTCAGTGATTTATTTTATTTTTTTTGGGGATAGTGAGGCAATTATATTCGGGTGATAAACACACCTCATTTTGTGTGTTCCATATAATGGTCTCACTGTGGAGAGTGCCACTTACATATTGGGGCCAATATAACAAAAAATACAAAGAGACAACCCTTTTCAATGTGACACAGAGTTGAACATACTGGGGGTATAAAAAGCTGGTATTGTCACTTAGTCATTCCCCGTTCATCATTCAACAGCCATGAACACTATGTCACTGAACGGACGAGCAGTGCCACTTGGCCGTAGCGTGTCTTCAGGTCAGTAGTAGACAGTCACATGTAGAGGCAGTCATGTGTTGCTCATGAACTTGGTGTGACTCTGTGTCATCAGCAGACTGACAGCAAGATACAGAATTACCGACAGTGTTTGACAGACCCAGGAGTGGAGCTCAATGAGTAATGGACTGTAACGATAGCCAGTACCTAAGGACCTATGCACTCAGGCACCATTATACAACTGTCACACAGGCCCATTTACCAGAAGTGAGAGGTACGAGGGTTTGCAACCAGACTTCATTGCTTTGGCTTGAATGTCAGACGACCGTTGCAGGTGACTCTATTGTGATGTAATTTCAATACTTGTCTCTGTGTATTGTTTGTTTTTTCACTTGGATCATTTCTGGGAATTAAAATGGTCACTGTGACCTGGAAATTTCCGCCAGAACTTGGTGGAAAAACAGGATGTAAGAGAATCTGGTTCCAACAAAGATGGACAGGTCATTAAAACGGAACATCAGATTTGGCTAGAGAGTTTTATCACGTACATCATTTCTTTTACGGTATAAATGACATCTCATTCCTCTGTATGGAAAATCAAATAAAGAAGAGGGATTTTCTCCAGACAGGTGCTTCTTCACCTATTGAAAATCTCTGGATAAATAGTTTTTGAGTTAACAATTAATTTAAATTAATTTAAAGCCCCCCCCCACTTCTGCCAAAGTTAACCAAAATAGTTGCCTCATTTGTGCTGGTTTGTGCTATTGTCACAAGGCTAGTAGAGACTCATCTTTTGTTGTGTGTGTGTTTTTTTTTTTTTTAAGATTTACATGTTTGCAGTGATGTGTTTTTATATTATTTGAGCTCTCACTATCTAGAGACCTCCCCATCACCCTGCGCACCTGCAGCGTGTTTCCAATCAGCGTGCCACATTGGGAATAAGCGGCTGCTGTGAAGTATTTAAACACAGGACTGTGAATGAGCAGCAGTCGTGTGGAACTGAGGAACGAAGATACTACCCCGGGCGAAACAGACTCCCTGGATGGACTGAAAGACGGGAGAACCCAGCCACTTTTGGTGTCGGGACCGAGCCACCCCTCTGCACTCACCACCAGCGCGCCTCCTCAACCCCTCCCCTCCCTGCCTCTGTTCACTGCCCGAGCCCATCACCGAGGTGAAGTAACCCACCGAGAAAAAGACTCTTTTATAAGAAACTGCTTATTCCTCTTGCTGCTTCTGGCGTTTCCCCCTCAGAAGAGGATGCTTCTTTTTTTTTTAGAGAATAAACTTTCCTTTTTTAAAATTAATTAAATCGTCTCTGTCTGTTCATCTGTACCAGAGAAAAAGAAACTACCTGTGACACTATTATGGTTTTATAGAAATTACAATAGTGGTACCTCAACTTAGGAAATTAATTAATTCCAGAAGTGGTTTCATAGCATGATATTTTCGTAAATAGTCGCATTTTACATGTAAAAGGCCTGATTCATTCCAAGGCCCACAATACAACCCCTCAAACCATTTAAAAATAATAAAAATCCCAGTCCTTTTCATAAATTTCTCAAAACACCCACTCTATGCTTTAAAATCCCGGGGTACTTCCTGTTCTGAAAAATCCTCACCCCCACCTTCCATCATCAGATCACTGAATATGGTGGCTGTTTTTTTTTTTTTTTTAAACAATCACCTCAGTCACTGTATCTCCTGTAATTTCTTTCTCCTTTATCCAAATGAGTAACAGTCTCTCCATCTGGTCGTTCAGTGATGACCTCTTTTTCCATATCACACAGATGCCTTTGGAAGGGGGTCGCTGCTTTTAACGCATTCTTCTACTTCAATATTGTACCGTTGGTAGACAGGTTTCCGCCATATTTCTTTGTGATATCACTCACTCAATTTATCTCCTGTTTCACTTCTATTGATAACGCAGCCCGCTTTTCATTCGCACCAGGAATCACTTTCTTTGGGCTCATGATGAATAATGAATATGTACTGTAATAAAGTTTAAATGAACACACTAGGAAAAACTGTACGCAGCATCAAATGGGATGCCACGTACAGTATGTACATAATGTATTCACGTACATTGCGTAGCTACGTACAGTAATTGACGTAAATGTTTTTCATTACTTGGATTATTCATTAGATGGGTCTTTCATACATTGAGGTATGACTGTATTTATTTTCTTCTGATGTCACTCACCAAAATTGGCGCATTTGTTTATACTATGTTTGTGGAGGTTTGTGCGATTATGGTTTTGAGTTAACAATTTTTGTGAAGACAATCCTGGGGTCAGCCAGCCCCCCCACATTTAACCAAAATGGTCGTGTTTGTCATCTGAACATGCCACAGCTGTGTTGTGGGTGGAATCACTGGATGATGGCTCACAGACCGATATGGACATAAAGTTTATTTACAAATCAAGAGAATATATATTACAAATATAAAACATGAGGTCATTTTCGGCCATGCATCTCATGTTAAACAAATATTGTGCATTTAGATTTTTGCTCAGTATATTTATCATTTCAGCATGAAGAGATAACGACAAGGTTGTTAATGATTTAATGGATATTACACTGGCGTAGTAACGGCCGATGTGCTACTCACAGCAAACATGTGGCCGATGCACACAGACAGTCCGATAGCCAAACCAGATGAACCCTTCAGGTCACCACGTTTGTGATCACAGGTAGCAAACACAGTGAAGATGAGCTGGAAGGTGATGAAGAGCTCCACAACTAGAGCATTACCCACAGAGACCCTGGTATTCACCTGTGGTGGGAAAAATTACACTGTAATGAGCAATGACAAGGATTTTATAGGGTCACTGTAATCCATATACAGTATAAACCCTGTGAATGTTTTACAGGTCACTGAACTTTTTTTTTTTTTTTTTTTAATCTTAGTAGGTCTGCTAAATAAAAAATCAAGTTAGAAGAACCCATACTGAAGCACAAAGTTTGTTGAAAAGGGCTCCAGATTCTTGCATTATACACATATTGAGGTCTAATCTGAATCTTTGCAGAAGTAAGAAGGCTTATTGAAGCACTTATAAGCCCATGATTGAAAGTTATTATCTAGATAATGTGATGAGAATGATTCATGAAAGTAGATGGAGAAACATTATCGTATAGATTTGGAGATTTCAGACTTGACTTTAATGGCTCTTATACATTTATTTATATCCTTTATTTGACATGGTAGAACATATTAAAATGTTTTCTATGCAAGACCTGACTATTTCAAATTAGAATATGTTTTCACTTGAATCAAAAAAAAGAACACCTTTTTTCTGTTTTGAAATAATATACTAGACAGATTGGATACTGATGGTTTACTACACATATTAACTAATTATATGACAAGGACTATGTGGAAGCATCAATGGTCTAAATGCAAAACATACTTTTAATGGCTTACTGTACACAAATCAGTTCACATAAATTCAGCTGCTTTCAAACTGAGACTTGAGATGATTATGAATTTTCCACTCTCAATTAAAACACGTTCAGACTGAAGTTTAGTCTTATTCTGAGAACTATTCTAATGCTGTTTCTGCCATTACAACTGCCAATGCTACCACTGAGGTCACTGAGGTCGTTTTAAGTCTGATCTTCCAGTATTAATAATGTAGATGTTTGTTTTAATTTTTTTCTCCCCTTCAATGACCACTTTAACCCTCAGGCCATATTTTGTACATGTGTGATTTACACTAAATGTATTAAGTGCCAATACATTTTGTATGTGTTTACAACATTAATATTGAAACACATGTATCGAATTTAACATACTTGCCTATAATGTCATTGTTAATACTTAACAAGAATATTGTGCTTTTTTCAGATGAACACATATTCTATTGGTCATTTAGTGATAGTTAACTGTATCACACATTTCTCAAAAGACATTATAGTGACATGTATGAAAGCTAATGAAACCCCATTAAAAATATTGACTTAAAATATTTTTACTTCATCAATTAACACACCAGACAAAAAGGCCAAATAACTGGTGCTATTTTTGATTTCCATAAAGCTTTTGATACTGTAAACCATCACATTCTGTAAAGCAAACGTACATCATTTCAGTTATCTTCCTCTGTGATCTCAATGCTGTCTTCATATCTCACCGATAGGTCACAAGTTGTCAAGATTAGTAATGATATATCTAATTCTTTAGAGTGTAATATGGGTGTTCCCCAAGGTACTGTACTTGGTCCATTACTTTTCCTGATGTATATAAATGATCTTCCTTCCATTTGTAAATTCTCAGACTGTTTGTTGTATGCTGATGACACTGTTGTTTTTCTTTCTTATCTTGACCCTAACACTTTTAACTCAAAAACTATTATCTGACCTTCAGCATCTTCATAATTGAATGGAAACAAATTACTTAACCATTAACGTCAAGAAGACTGAATGTATGTACTTTTATTCCCAAAGGAAAAGCCTGTCCATCTCTGTCCCTATTACCCTTTCAAATCCAAAACTTCTGACCACAAAAACCTATAAATATCTTGGATTCACATCTTACAGAGAGTTAGCAAGTAAAGTTAATCAGAAGCTATTTATAGCAAGATCAGACCATATTTGTCACACACATATTTACATGCATTTATTCTTTCAACATTATCTTATTGTCTTCCTATGTGGTCTCTCACTACACTACAAAATAAATCACAGAACCAATTGCCAGATTATACAATAGAGCATTTAAAATACACCATCAACTCCCTAGTTAGACACATCACTGTACTGCACTCACCCACTCAAATGCTCTCACTTTTCAGGACTACGTTAACACCCATGCTATGACATTTTACTTTCATCTACAATCAAACTGTCCCATAGCTAGTCTTGTTTTTGTTCCTTCCAACAACTAACACGCAACAGGGGTGGACAACAAGATCAATAACTAGGGCACTTCTTACAATACCAGCCTTTAGAAACGTGTATGGCCAGCGAACATTTGTTCACACCTACACTACCACATCAGAATAACACCATCTATTACTCTTTTTAAAAAGGTGTATACATCTCTGCTGATGAATAGTTATACTTGCAACCACTAACACATCATAATCACTACCACACATTGGTATTATTTAAGATCTAAACTGATTTATGTCTGTGTAATACTGCCTTTTGTTTACTTTTATCCTTGTCCCACATTTTTGTTGTTTATATTGTACTGTATTGTGGTGTCTATACTTATCAGTCTGGTGTTAATGTCTTGTAGTCTTGTTGTTTTATGTGCTGTAGAACAGGAACCTGCTGAAAAACAGCTGAAGCTGAGCCAGGCAACTGTCTGTTACTTAAAAAAAAATCCTGTATAATAAATGAACTGAATATTAGATATTATCATTACACAGTCTGTGGATACATACAGTAGCAAGGATTCATGGGTGGGTTTAGTATCTATAAATGTGTTCTGTTAAATAACTTACCCTACTGTAGATGATCTGGAATATACACTGGCCCTTCAAAGAAAGGTCACACATGCAATATTTAACTGCACCACCTTTGGCTTTGATTACAAGAGACATTTACCTTTTGCTTTTTTTCCCCCACATAATGCTTATGTAGTGTCACAATAAGTTTTATTGTATTATTTTTTTGTATCCATAGTTAATTTTTGATTGCTGATGGTGATGTTCGGACCACTGCCTCAATTCTTCATCATCCCAAATTAGAGACTGGACTTTTTGAAGGCTAATGTTTGTGTGAAAATAGTGTCTCATGGTCCCTGAAGTATTCTGTCACAAGCCTGATGGCCCTGATCAATCCTGGTGGTGTCCAATCTGTTAAACATTACAGACATGAGAGGACACTTACTTTGTCAGTTAGATGAAATAACTTGTTCCAGATGAAACATTATTAACCACTGAAGTATTTACCCATGGAAGGATCTGAACTATTAGCTTAGTTAAATTGAGTGTCAGTCTCCTCTAATCAAAACCAAAGTTGGTGCAATCAAATATTGCATGTGACTTTTTTCTTTTTTATGTTAAATTTGGGGCGAGCACTGTATATGCTACATTATTACCCCTCCCCACAAAGGGGAGGTGAGAGGATTGTTTTTGGTAGTTTGTGCATTTGTTAACCTGCCCCCGAAGGGAAGAGGGTTATTGTTTTTGGTTTGGTTTGTCTGTTTATTTGTCAGCAGCTTTACGCAAAAACTCTCATCTCGTCATCTGAATCCGCTTTATCTTCACTAGGGTCACGGGGTCACTGGGGGCCTAATCCAGTTACAATGGTCAAAAGTGGGGTACACCCTGTATGAGTCTCCAGTTCATCTCAGGGTTGGACTTATATAGACAAACAATCACTCTATGGACAATTTAGATTAACCAATTAACCTATCAGTGCATGTGTTTGGATGGTGGGAGGAAACTGGAGTACCTGGAGAAAACCCAGGCAGACACGATGAGAATTATCCCTGGCACCATTTGTCTTGTTTATTTAACCAGGAAAAAAGCTCATTGAGATTAAAAATCTATTTTTCAAGAGTGTCCTGCGTAAGACAGCAGCAGTAGCAGACTGAAAAAATATACACAAAACAATAAGTCAGTTCTAAAACCACACATAAAACAATAAAATAAGAATATACATATAAAACACCACTATTTTAAGATAGTAAAAATATACAACAATATTCCTTAAAAGCAGAACCCGAATCAATCAGAAAACAGCTGATACATAGAAGCTGTTCATAGTTACATTATGAACATGATATCACTCCTGTGAATGAAAGTTCTTGTTATGGTACCTTTTTAAAATTCCCATTGCTTACCATGGTGACCCCGAGGGCTCCCCTAACAGAGGCTGGGGTGACCCCATACAGGATTGCAGCCCCCACTATGGCTCCCACACACTGGGCCAGCAAGTAAAACACAGCTTTGGCCAAACTGAGCTTCCTGGTCACCACCATGGCTGCTGTGACCGCAGGATTCAAATGAGCTCCACTGATGTGTCCAAAGCACTGGACCATGGTGGCGATACCTAGACCAAAGCACAGGGAGATGAGCACCAGGTCTGGGGCTTGGGGAACCTCTGCAACAGAAGCCCAGCTGATGGTGGAACCCAAGCTGAGTATAACGAAGAGGAGCATGGCGAAGAACTCTGCTCCTACACAGCGCCAGAAGCCCTGAGTCCAGATGCCTTTGAAGGCTGTCATGGCTTCGTCTTGACTGCACTGAGTATTAGTCCAGGACGGTGCACAACAGGGGAAACAACACCTCCTGAACAGGACACCCAAAAGGAAAACATAAAAGAATGGGTGGGTGGATGGATTTTTAACAATTTTTTTAAATTTTGAGCATTTAAAGAATACATGCAAGTCAAAAAAGAAACAAAGAAATTCCAAATCTTTCATTTACACCCAAAAACTAATGGGAAGAAGAAAAAATGTATTTAACCATTTGATGCATGAATTATGAGAACCATTGTCAAGTGTTTTTATTCCTCTTTAGGCATGAAAAAAGCAACGTGATTGAAATTTCTTTAATGAACCTATTTTTTTATGGACTTACAAAAATGTCCACTCAGCTGGACATGTTTAAAAAGCAATATCAGAACACTGTGAAATAAACCCTTTTTAATGCAGTGTTTGTTTAAGAGGACTGTTAATTACAGTCTAATAACAAGCAACTGATTAACGTGTAAACATGTTGGTGCAGATCAGGTATTAAAAACAGACCAGTTACACTAATGATATGAACTGACTGATATGGAACTAAAACAACTAAACCCATGAATATACAAGAGAACAACTGTAGAAGAACTGTCCACTGTAGTGACCAGTATGTACCAAAGGGTTAGTCACACTAATATTCTCACCATCAATAACTTATCATATTGCATTTTAAATACTCACTCTTGACCTTTGACTGTGATGTGCCGACTATTGCTGCATTATCATTATTCCTTTTATTATTATTTTATTTCTTTATTTTACTAAGAGAGAGAGGCTGTGATTTGTCAAAAAACCACAGAGGTGATGCGATTTTTTCCCTCCTTTTTTTCTTTTTTCTTTAATTTCCTTCTCGGTGGTGTTCTATGGCTGACTCTGAGTCGTCCAATAAGGGGTCAAGGGGCAAAGGTGGTTCACGGCGGATGTAGAATGAACCAATCAGAGGCCTCTTCTCTGTGTCTGTCGGCGGTGGGTCACATTTTATGGGAGATGAACGCAAGTCTCTGCGTTCATACATATATTTGGGGTGTGACAACATCTCGTGTGACGAGATCTTATTTGGCAAGATTTCTTGTCACGTTAAAATTCTGTCTCGTGAGAGTTGACAGACAATATACAGACTGTGATGGTGCAACATTAAGCGCTCTGTCATCTCCTACTCCAGCCTGCTTTCTCTCTCTCTCTCTCTCTCTCTCTCTGTTATTATTTGGACCTCACTACCCAGTCATTTCCCGTGTTGTGGGCACCAGGTGTGCACCCCCAGGCACAAACAATGCTGTACATCACAGCTAATATGAGAACAACACAGAGACATTTCCAGCTCCACCACAGCTCAGTACTCACTAACCTTTGACCTTTAACTCTAACCACAGCTCAGTACTCACTAATCTTTGACCTTTAACCCTAACCACAGCTCAGTACTCACTAACCTTTGACCTTTAACCCTAACCACAGCTCAGTACTCACTAACCTTTGACCTTTAACCCTAACCACAGCTCAGTACTCACTAACCTTTGACCTTTAACCCTAACCACAGCTCAACACTTACTAACCTTTGACCTTTAACCCTAACAGCAGCCCAGTACTAACTAACCTTTGACCTTTAACCCTAACCACAGCTCAGTACTCACTAACCTTTGACCTTTAACTCTAACCACAGCTCAGTACTCACTAACCTTTGACCCTAACCACAGCTCAGTACTCACTAACCTTTTTCAATTTGTAGAGGAATAAGTTCATGTAAAAGTTCACTAAAAGTTAATACTTAGAGTTATACAATCCACGTGCAACTTTGTTAAATAAGTCTGTTGTCCATTCATATAATTTGTAATTTAGTTTTCTTAAAATCGTTTTGATCTTGTGAACCCAATCTTGTGTCTCATCTCGTTACACCCCTTGTGTGTGTGCATGTGTTTGTGTGTATGTATATATGTGTGTGTATATAATAATTTCTTTTACTTTTCTGTCATTTTTATTTATCCTTCTACTTCATGGAAGGTATGCAAATGGCATTCTTTTATTAGGTTGAAAATACAGCTAAGACAAGATAAGCTCATTCTATAAGCCTTTCAGGTTTCTGACCTTTTTGGTCTACTAAGGGAGATATATACATGTATTTGTCTTCTTTATATTTGTATGTGAAAATGAAGAAAATTAAAAGATTAAATTGTTTTTTAACATGGAAAGGTTCAGTACAAGGATACACATCTTTAACATGAAGAGGATGAAAATCTAACATAAAACTTCAAATAAAACATTTGGTAGCTTGTAATATATCAATTTATTTTAAAAAGCATGAACCTCAGATGCTAAAAACAAAAATACCAGGGTGCCAAAATCTGTACTTCCTCACCTGATCAATAGAGATTATCTCCACATCAGACCCACATAACTAGACATTTTATTTACAGCCTGTTCAAAAAGAAAAAAAGTTTGGTCTCATTTGCTTCATTCGTGACAACTATACTTAAGCTGATTATTTATTTGTCCATTTTACTGCCTTAAAATTTAATGTTGGAGATAATTAAAATGATAATCATGAAAACTGAAAAGTTTGATCACAAGCATGAAATATTTCACATTTATCTTTAAATATTATATTTAACCACAAATGTTAAGAATGTTTCATGCTTATTTATTTGATACCTTTATAATATTACTAATATTGTCATTTTATATATTTATTTCAGGAAATATTTGTTAAACACCAGAAGATACTTGTGGCTCTGTACAAACAAAGCATTCTATCGAACTGTTCCAAAAATAAGAATTAAGACTTTACAAAGATGGGCCAAATGCTTCTGAAAACACAATAAATGAATGAAATTATCATAAAACACTGCAGCACACAGACTTAAATACCCAGTACTAAAGCTGCACATATTATTCAGTTAAATAGTAAGACCAATTAATTGACAACATCATTTTTGATGAAAAACATTCCACTCCTTTAGCTTTTCAAATGCCTTTTTTTTGCTGCCTGTCTTTAGCTTGGTGAATTATAGTGACCTCCATGACTTTGGTGTTTGCCCAAAAAATAATTCATAATGGCTAGTAATTCTCAATTCTGTCTTTTTTTTTCTCTTAGAGAATAAATTAAATTCGTTGAATTAGATAAAAGAAGACAGGAGTTCCTCAGTACAACAGCTGAAATCCCATCTCATTAAAAACAATAAAATCCTGCTCAGACGTGAACGGATCATTAACTACAAATCCTATCAAATCAGTCAAACTAATCAATCCAGACTTCACCTTTTTATAACTAAAAGGGATTTGTCCTTGGCCAAACCAAATTAAACCACATAAGTAATGACATTATAAGGTATTATAAGGAGTTATTCATTCACCTTTATGAACCCAGGCAGGGTTAAAATTACTTTTCATGAATTAAAAATATGTACCTGTATGGGAACACCAGGGTATACTGTTCATATTTTTATTTTTTTACTGTGGACTAAAACATGTACTGCACCAGTCTTACAGAACTACAGCAAACTTTGATCAGATAAAAAATGTTCACTCCATGGAACATTCAGTTTCAGTTGGTCCTGTAGAGAACTGAACAGAGACCAATGTCTATCTCTACAAAGCATAAGGAGCCAGTATTTGTGCAAAGTACTTTCATGTTATTACACACACCCAGGCCTGAACTCTATCTCAAGGGACCGCAGTTAAAGATTCCCGCAGGAGTTAGACCTCTAATGGTATAATGCAGCTGTTTTTCTGAGTAGATACACATGTAATGCACAGTCCTACCAGCGGTGCCACTGTATCCAACTGGTCTAATGGCAGAAGGAAAAGTATGACTAACAACACACTAATATAAGATGAGAGGTATGAGATGCTTAGTCAACATCAGAGGTGGTTAAAGTACTCACATTCTGTACTTAAAGGAGTCATTCCATGGTTATTTCATTAATATTACTGTGTTCTCTGTTGTTATTGAATACATTTGTTCTATTTTGGTTTTGTTTTTGGAGCGTACAAAAATGACTGGAGGTCAAACAACAGAGTTTACTGGTACTTCCTCATACATGTCCATGATACAGTGATGAGGCGTTTCTGATTGGTTCAGAATGCATGAAGGAACACTCCCCCCTCCCCTCTTGCTCTCTGTATGTGTTTACCTTTACCACAGTAACATCCAGCTAGGTTTTGTGCTGTTGCTTGTTCTGAAACAAACAAACAAGGCTTTATTTCCACAGAGAGCACATGAACCAGTTTGATCCGCCATTTTTTTCGAGGTTGTGCAGCAGCTACTGTGGCGCCGTCTTCTCTTGTAGATGCTAATGCTAATGCTACTTCAGATTCACTGAAATGGTGGACGGGTTTAACCGCACGTGGGTGACGCTAAAGTCCGTCCGACATCAGATTGACCGCCTTTTTCAAGGTCCCTCGTTCCTTTTGTTTTCTGCTAATGCGTATGCAGCCAGTGGAGGTGAAAAACCACTTTCAAAGGCAGCATGTGTTGGTAAATTTGGGTGACCCATCAGATTCCAAAAGGAGCATGGAAAAGTGGTTTTCAGCGGAATTATACCTTTAAGTAGAAGTACAGCTACTACAACTGCCATGAATGCAATACTACTTATTTAACCATCAGAAAAGTATAAAAAGTATATAAAACTAGAAAAGCACAAACCTCCGCCAAGGCAGACCTCCCCCCTCTGAATGAAGAAGGTCCGCGAAGGAGGTTATGTTTTTACCAGTTTGTCTGTTTGTCTGTTAATTAGCAAGTTAACTCAAAAACGTATGGACGGATCTTGATGAAAATTTCATGACGTGTTGGGGGTGTCACAAGAAACAAATGATCACTTTGAAATTTTACATTGTGGTAAATGGAGAATACATTTCAAAGTGATCCAGAATCCAGGATCTCTTCCAGATCGTCACCAAAATCTAATCATTTGTTTCTTGTGACACCACCAACAGGTCAGGAAATTTTCATCAAGATCTGTCCATAACTTTTTGAGTTATCTTGCTAACAGACAGACAGACAGACAGACAAACTCCGGCAAAAACATAACCTCCTTGGCGGTGGTAATAAAGTGAGTTACTGTGTAGATAATGTATTTGATCACGTAAAGGTAAGACACTCCAGGCCCGGGTTAACCTTTGACATCTGGGACTTTGTCATATATGTTTTGTTTTTTTACTTTTTCTACACTCTGAGCCTGTGTGTTGTGCATTCAGGTCCAGGTCTGTCACTAGGTCTTCCAGTGTTTTTCTTTTCTTACATTTCTTCATAGTTATTGTTGCTTGGGTTGAAAGTTGCGACAAATGGACGGTGTTTTGGTTTGTATACAGTGGTGTTTATTTTGAGTGATGAAAAACTTTCAAATATTTATTTCATGAATATTTTAATATTTAAAGATCACAATGTAGGCCTAAAATAACACCAAAGAACTAGTACAAATAAAATACCCTTCAATTAAATACTTTTTTTGTTTGTTTTTTTGTAGCCACTGGATAAAAGTGTGATTAGTACATTGAATATGGAAAAATATGTGGGATTTTCACAAAAACAAAACAACACATAAGAAACAAAATAATGTTGTAATGAATGGTGATAAATCATTTAAAAAAGATTAAATACAAAGGGAAAAATCATTTGGGAACTGCCATAAAAGTAGCACTGAATCTTTATAAGGGTTATGTTGACAAATGTTTTGGAAACTAACAACAAGGTCATTTAACCTCCCAGACAAAATGTCTATTCCGATACACATGGGACAATGATCATAAATTCTTCTGTTAGGAAAAAAAAGCGACAAGGATAAAAAGCTGCATTCTCTCAGACATTTTTCTCAGCTTTCTTCTCTGTTCCAGATATATATATATATATATATATATATATATATATATATATATATATATATATATATATATATATATATATATATATATATATATATATATATTCAATTCTGTCAATATAGCATGAACCACTTTATTAGTATAACATCAGTTTGCACTTGTGTTCCTCTGTTTCTTTTCTGAGAAACCTCTGACTTTTTCAATGTTCGATTATAGTGGTTTCTTTGTCTGTTTGATTGAGCGCAGAGAACAATGTCATACCATTACAAGTCCAAGATTTTCATTCGATAATTGTGTGCCGCTTCTGTCACATTTGTAGTCCATGCATGAGAGCACAAAGACAAAGCTATTCATTCCTACGCAGCAGAATTCACATCATGGAATCTTTCCTAACTTTTATCCCTCAAATGGGTTAAGCTCAAATCAATTCTAATTCAATAAATCATTAATCATGACTCACTGATACTCAAGTGAAAAAGAAGTGTCTCACTATGCATGGTTTTTAAATATAATGAATCTAAAGACAGTTCCTGCTTCTCCTGAGAAACAAAGGTACAAGGATATGCTGAATTCATTAATAATATACATAATGAAATGGGCTAAATTTAGCTAAAATGACTTTTCTAAAAAGCACATTTTAACCTATAAAGATCCAAACTACTGCTGTCAACCAAACTCACCTACTGATCTAAACTATTTAATACCTGTTGATCCACAAAACATGTAAATAATTGGTGTTGGTCTTTTCATGGTCATCAGATATGACCCATTTGGACGTTCAAAGGCTCTGTAGTGAACATGGAAACACCTTCTATGACACTGATTCACCAGTAAAACCCATGGAGTGGTTCAGTTACAGTGGGTGAAGAAACTTAGCTTATGTTCAGTTATTTATATCTTTGCAGGAAAAAATCTTTTTTTCTTCATTTTTTCCCCCTATTTCTTATGACTATCAAATTAAATATCAGGGTTTGTTTTAAACAAATACATCATCAATTGGTTATATACAGGAAAATACATGATTTTCACTGGAAAAACATGAAATAAAGAGGATAATAGTACAATAAATTGCACTAACCTAAGAAAGGTTAAATATAGAGAAAATACATCTGGGAATTGCCACAGAGTCTTTAAGGATTAAATACATAGATGTATATAATTTTTTCTCCAACTACCAGTATTTTCCTTAAGTGCAATTTCCTACTAAAATGATATTTTTATTATTGATTGAATAAAATGTTGAAAAAAAAAAATCAAGAAAGCAATAAATAAATAATAATTATATATATATATATATATATATATATATATATATATATATATATACCAATTTCATGAATGAAATTTAAAAACAATATTACAAACAGGTAACATAATTCCTATTAATAAAGGGTTAATCTGTCTACTTTTGTTTTCTGTGCAACCTCTGGATATTTATTGTAGAAACAGTCAAGAAAAGTGGACAGTTGTGTAGCATGGAAGTCATATACTGGTGCAAATCTCACTCATTGTAAAAGACAAAATCCTGTCACTGAAAACTTCAGTTGGTGAAATTTATGAGACGTCACTGGGCAAACATAAAAAACTGTCAGCATATTGTAATTTAATATTCTGACAGGAAATTGAAAGAAGATTTTCCATTTATATTGTCAATTCCTGACGGCTTTAATTTTGAAGTAGCTGTAATAAGATTAGTTTTCAATAAGAATACATTTATAACAAAAGCCAATGAGCTGAAGAATAATAGATTATGTAAACGTAAGGCTCACTGCAGGGAAAATGTGCATATATAATGTGAAAGGCAACTTAAAATTCTTTATGTACCTGTATCGGGAGCCTACATGTAATGCATAAATAAATAAATAAAAAATCCAAGTTGCAGCATTAAAAATAGATCAATAGAGGGGTTTTGGCTCATAGTTAAAGGCCTAATGCATACATATCCATACTCCTGTGTGTCTTTACTCACCTCAGGCGCTGCAGAGCCCCTCTGCTCTCCGTCATGACTCCAGCAGCCCACTGTGTGGATGCACTCTTTATAGTGGGGGGTTGAACGTGTTCGCACGGGTGTGTTTACAGTCAGACTCTGGGTTATTTTGCTGTGACCAAGATGGGCAGAACGAAGATAAAACACCAGAAAAACAAACATCGCCATGGACTAAATCAGGCGACTGGGCCCTGCTCCAGAAAGCACGCTCAGTTTGACAAATTACACATGAAGTCAGATTCAAAAACCCTGAGATGTGAATTTTTTGGTTCCAGAGCAAGTGATCAGAGTTAGTTCAGTCAACTCTGAGTATGTTCAGAATTTAACCCATAAACATTCAACACTGACCAAAAGAATCAACCTGTGCAAACTATTAAATACCTGTTAATTCACTAATCCTATCAATCCATGTTAAAAATGCATGGCCATCAGATATGACTCATTACCTGGGTTTCCATTACAGTGTTACTTAAAATAAAAGTGATATTTCTACAATTTCAACAAAGTACAATTACTACTTTTAGGTGTTTCCATTAAAGAATGTTTAGCTTCTGATGCGTCATTCTTGTAAAGTCCATAAACCTGACTCATGTCACCTGGCTGTGTTTCAGGACGCTCCCACAACCGCCTGAGTACTGTGAGGTTCAGGTTTTCTTCAAAACGAAGGAGCCAATCAGTGTCACAGGGTGGGACTACCTGGCGACATTGTGAATGGTGTGACATTAAGCGAAAGCGACGGCAGTGTAGTGTTTTCAGATACACAACAATGGCAGCGTGCGTTAGGTATCCCAGGGTCCATATAGACTCGACTATTTCCTCTGTTTTGTCGACTCTACCGCATGATCATTCCTTAAAAGATGAACAGAGGACGGCTTTGGAAGCGCTTGTTAATGGGAATGATGTTTTCATTCTTCATCCGACCGGGTTTGGCAAGAGTTTGATCTATCAGATGGTTCCACTAGTGAATAAAGAAATAGTACCAGTGCAGAAGCCCATGGTTATTGCGGTACCCCCCCTGGTTGTGTTGGTAGAGGACCAAGTCAGAGGCTGGTAAACTTGGACTGACAGTAATGGAACTGGGAGGAAAAAAATGACAACCACATCCGCAATGGATGTTGGCAGCTAGTGTTCGGTAGCCCCGAGTCAGTCAAGATGATGGACAGATTCTTCATCTAATCATATGCAAGGATTTTAGATAAGGCCCCTCCTTTGAAAGCAGATTGGTTGCGGAAGGGTCTCAGATGGCATTATGAGACATGTGAGGGCAATCCTTCCGTGATCTGCAATCGACAAGTTTTTTGGTGATAGGGCTAAAAAATGGTAATCGGTGCATCACTAGTTTAATGCATGAGTGTTGGAAAAAAGTGGAAAAAAAGTCCTTATTGATCAAGCTAAGGTAGAATATTAAAGTAGACACAGTAATCAAAAGGCTAAATATGGATCTATATACATTTATCTCGGTAAGAGAGACCATCGAAAGTACCAAACTTAGTCCAATGAAAAAAATAAATCTACATCACAAATTATTGATTGATCATATCTGTAGTGGCTACGTACTGTGCAGGTGGATGGTCCTGATAAGCTGACAGTGGTCTGCTTGTCTGTGTCACAGGAAGGAGAATAACATATATTTTATTCAGTGTTGAGTCTAATCTTAATTGAATGTGAGGGTACTGTAGAGATTACAGTTCAATAATTATTTACTATTAATGAATCTGTTAATACCCATTAATCAAATGCATTACTTGGTTCTGAAAGTGGTCACGTTAGGGACATAAAAATGTATTCATTTTATTTGTGTGTGATACATTTTAGTTAGTTTAGTTCATGTCAAGCAACATAGAATCATCAGAAAACAACATATCATACAACATGGTCAAACAACATTTTTACACACTCGAAACGAAGTGGGAATAAATATGACTTATAGGATCCCACCCTTTTTTTTATAGACTAATAATTAACTCAATTCTGTTTTCTTTGCTTTGTTAACACACTTTTTTTCTGTAGATTTTTCAATAACCCGAAAAGTATTCATATAAACTATTCACACACTGTTTAAAGTCACCTGACAGTCAGATTTACAGATTGTTTTTAATATAAACTATGGTATTTATATGTGGTTTCAATACTCACTACAAATACAGTACAGTCGTACCTCAACTTACAAAATTAATTAATTCCATAAGTTGTTTCATTCCGTGAATTTTTTGTAAATAGTCACATTTTACTTGTAAAATGCCTGATTCATTCCAAGGTCCCAAATACTACCCCCTAAACACTTTAAAAATGATAAAAGTATACACATTTAATATGAAATATGTGTTAAAAGGCAAAGAAACTTTAGATTTAGATGTAATTTATTGGTCTCAGTGGTAAATGTGTCTTCACTGACTGAACATTAAACATTAAACCATTAAAATGAACCAGACATGTGGGTCATTTTCATACCATTGTGGTTGTTTTCATTGTCACTTTCACTGTCAACAATGTTTGTAGATTTATGTTTGTTGAAATATCGATCCAAAGATGATTGACTTTGATCACTTTTCATAATCTTCCTAAAATACTCAAGGCATACGTCGTCATATTGGGCAACAGCACGACTCGTGAATATTTTCTTAGGGATGTTTTTTTTCCCCACGAATTTGGAAAGTTCATGAAATGCATCCAGCATGTCTTTAATTTGTGCTGATGGAAGAATGACTGCCTCCTCCTTTTTTTTAATCATCTCCTGTTTCACTTCTTCTTTTCATTCACACCAGGAATCACTTTAATAATAAATACGTACTGTAATAAAGTTTAAATGAACACACTGGGAAAAACTCACCAAACAACAGTAACTCTGTGATGAATGAGGGTCAAAGATCATCAAAAACATCATGGGTAGCTCCCTCATAGCCAATGGGATACTACGCACAGTACCATATTTACATCTTTGGGGTTTTGTTTTGTAAATTTGATTTTGTTTTGTATTCAGACACAAAAAAAGGTTTTTTGTTATTTGGATTATTCATTAGCTGGGTCTTTCATAAGTCGAGGTACCGCTGTATTTAATATCTCTTAATGGTGATTGTATTGATTTATTATGATAGAATCTTATTGTATGCATTCTTCTACATTATAACTAGATATTCACTTATTCAGGTAATAAGAGAAAAAAAAACAGTTATGAAATTTGAACCATTTATAAAGTTTATTTTGCTTCACTTCATCCCTTTAAAGCACAATTGAAGTCTGACCCTTGACCCCTCATATATATATATATATACACAGATGTTTTTGTCCAGTCTAACTGTGGTTGAAGTAGAACTGTGTGTTTCAATAACCATACAAACATAGTGGACACACAGTTATCCAAAGATTACATATACTCACAGGAGCATGTTGCATGACAGCAAGCCTGCTCTGCATGTTGTCAGTATTATTGTTTACTGGTGGAGCCTCAAGTCCCCACAACATCCCCCCACCCCAATCTGTGTGGATGGTGACACACTACTGAAACACAAAGATGGTTGTGTTTATGCTTCTGTAGGCGAACTGACAGGACAGCTCACTCCTGTCACATCATATATATATACACACACACACACACACACACACACACACACACACGTTTACGTGTCTCATGAGGACCAAGTTTGTAATCAATTAGACCTTGGATAGTTTTATTTTAATAAAATAAAATAAAAATAATGATAAAATTAATTGAAAATTAAATAAAAAAAAAATGAACAAGCAAATAAAAATAATAATTTAAAAGCGTTAAATTACATTAAAAATAATTCTAATATATATTTTTTAAAATGATAAAATAAATAATAAAAAATTACAGAAACATTATTTAAAGTAAAGACATCTTTTTACATAAAATAAAATAAATACTAATAAAAATTATAACATTTAATTAAATGTAAAAAATAAATGACAAAATTACTAACAATAATAATACATTTAAATAAAAATAGATACTTTTAAATAATAATAATAATAATAATAATAATAATAATAATAATAATAAATAAAATCATTAACAAGACATAAAAATAAAAACTTTTTTCAGTAAACACATCTTTAAATACAAGTTCTCTCATGCTGTATGAGGACCTTTGGAAAAAAACTAATTTATTGGGCCACATCTTTTCTATTTTACTAGTGGGGACCTGAACTTTGGTTAGCATAGTGTCAGAGGTCCCCTTGGTGTGACTGTGTAAACATGTCAATGTCCCCATAAAGATAGGAATACACACACATTTACATGTCTCATGAGGACCAACTTCAACACATCTTCTGCTTTTTTAAAATAAAATAAAAAAAAATAATTACAATTTGAAAATAAAATGAATAAATAATAATCATAATTGTAAAATTTAAAATAAACAAATAATAATATAAAAACAATACAAATTAAAAGGTCCCCACGGTGTGACTGTGTAAACATATCAATGTCCCCATAAAGATAGGAATACACAGACACCACGATGCACACATACATGTATTTATACAGCTCTCATCATAGCTGTTATGTAAGGATAACACAGATAACACTGCCAGCAGTGATGTTGATGAGAACAAACTAAATTAATTATAAAATAAATAAACAATGGGGACACTGTCCAAACCAAAAGTGGTGGATTATGTAACATGTCTAGTGACAGTGAGTGGCTTAGTATTTTTAGGAAAAACTACACAAGATAAATATTACAAATAGAATGACAGGCTTCAGTGGTGTTATTGACATTTATAATAAATAATTCCATTGGAATAAAACACCTTATATGACTGAGTATGAGCCTCTATTCACAGTGTATCATGAAAAAATGTACATATCTTTATCTGGAACAACATATTTTCTCATACGTTTTCACCTTACACTCACATAAAAACTGTGCTTTAGGAAGTTAAAAATGATTATTTCTGAAAACTGGTCAAAATGGAGATTGAATATTGATGATAGAAATATACTGTATATCGACAGGTTGATATATCAGGTTAATATTTCAAATGTTTTTCTTGTATTGATATCGGCCTGTCGCATTGGCCGATATGCTCTTTTTTCCCCCTGCCATGCTTTAATGACGGGCGAAGTTCACACCACCTCCATGTTCTCGGTTATACTGTTACCTGTTCTACCTTACCTTGATGTTTATTTTACAAAGAACTGAATTAACAAATTAAATTAAAGACTAACACTTTTTTCTTTTTATCTGAATGTAAGATTTATTATGTTGCCTGTTGTTCCTTGCCTTTCTATTTTTACCAGTAGTTTAATATTAGCGTGGTGGTGCATGCCTCATAGACAGAAGGTCCCTGGTTCTATTCCCACACCAGACCTTTCTGTGTGGAGTTTGCATGTTCTCCTCGTGTTTGCGTGGGTTTTCTCCAGGTAATCCAGTTTCCTCCCACCATCCAAACACATGCCCTGATAGGTTAATTGGTTCATTTAAATTGTCCATAGAGTGATTGTTTGTCTATATATGTTCAGCCCTGAAATGAACTAGAGACTCATACAGGGTGTACTCCGCCTTTACCCACTGTTGCTGGATTAGGTCCCCAGTGACCCCTGTGACCCTAGTTAGGATGAAGACCCTAGTTAGGATAAAGATTCATACACTTTGAAAAAACCTGGAAAAGTTTTGAAATTTGAAAAATGCAAATTCCAGGCCTTGAAAGGTTTTGGAAAAGTAAAAAGACCCAGACATTTTTTGGAAAAGTCAAGATAGCTCAAAACCTTATGGATGGATTTTGATGACATTTTCAGGATGTGTTGGGAGTCTGACAAGGAACAAATGATTACATTTTGGTGGTGATCCAGAAGAGATCCTGAATTCTGGAACATTTTGAAGTTTTACATTGCGGTAAATTGAGAATAAATTTCAAAGTGATCCAGAGTCCAGGATCTCTTCCAGATGTAATAATGTAATAATTCAATCAAAAGACACTTCACCCTCCTTGCCTCCAGTGTCACTCACACTGGTGTGTGAATGTTTGGTGGTGGTCAGAGGGACAGTAGGCACAAAATGTCAGCCACGCTTCTGTCAGTCTGCCCCAGGGCAACTGTGGATACATATATAGTTTACCACCACTAGAGTGAGAATGTGAGAGAGCACATATGATAAGACACATATGATACAAAATGGAAATTCATACATGGAAACAAACATCTAAAAAAAAACATGTTTTTGATGGTTCATAAGGACCAATAAACGCTCCAGTTTCAAACATCTAGAATTTTCTCTCAATGATTTAATGGTTCAGGCTTTACAAGGTTAATTAAATTAAGTTAAGTTGTCCATGATACAGGTTTGTTTTACATATGGTGTGTAAACTATAAGTCTGTTTTTGTAAGAGTTGTCTTTATTTTACTTTTCCCCAGTATGAGCTGACCTCAGGGCTGACCAGAGAGAGATATTTGAGCCCATGTGTGAGTAGTTGGTTTAAGTATATTATTACACTGAACTGATTTCACTGAATCATTGGTGCCAGGAACTGAATTCAGATTGAAGAGAGACCACTGCTGGCAGCAAAGTAAAACCCCTCCATTTTAAAAGCTTATTATCGCTCCATGAAGGCCACACAAATAATCATGTTTATGTGATAATGCTTTGGCAGAAAGGAGGTGAAAATACAAAATGGAATTACTTTCAACAGTACTGTATCAAGATAAGGATCCATACTTCACATGCATTTTAATAATGTAAAATAAACCAAATTCAAATTTTTTTTTAAATACCAGGTTTATGGTGGAGTCATTCATAGGGCCAATTGTTTTTGATGTAGGTTATTTAACGTTAAATGACCTTTTATACCTATAGTCTTTGTTTTTCATTGCAGATAAAGTTTGATGCAATTGAACATAGATGTTTTTCCTTAATTACTTAAAGTAAGTAAATAAAAAAATAAAGCTGTTCATTGCAAACGATATTCCACACACACAAAAAAAAATCTTCAAAACTGTTCAATTTATTTAACGTTAAAAAAAAAAAGCCCAACTTTTTACTTTCTTTAGTCTCAGGAGCACATTCTGTATATATTTTGTAAAAGTTCTGTCTTTGTACTTCTCCCTGACATATCAGAACTATTATTACAAGAAATTACAATTATTCTAATTAAAGCCAAAGCTGTGTAATTAATATAAAATCATTAACAATCACAAAATTCCATGATACTCAGACTAAACCACACACTACTTTATTTTCTGTGTGTTTTAATGTGACACTGGCCATTTGGAAAACCTCAATTCTCAGTAAGTATGTGTATAATAGATTCAGCTGTGAGTTAGATATTCCATTGTGTGACATCTCTGTTATGTTTTCAGCTTTGGAAATATGCCGTCCCCATTAAACATTGAGGATACCTGCTGTCAGACGTGCAGGGTCTATACATAGTCTGTTTTCTGCATTTTTAGCTCCTCTAAAGCCTGTCATTCCTCCTGTATAATGACAACAGTTAAAGCATGATTGGACAAAGGCAGGTTTAGTTATGGGTTAACTCAGACCTGGTCATTCTACGGTCCAGAAGCTGACCCAGACAGACCCACAAGAGGTCACTGGCAAATAAAAAGCCAATGTAAATATATATAATTGTAATAGAACAGCAGTGCTTTTATTTTTCTTTGCATGTACAAGGTGTCTCATAAGTCTCCAACTAATTATTATAATCTTTTTTTCTGCTCTTTTCAGCTCATTTCACACACTCATTAGTAGCAAACAATCTCACATTTTCTACAGGCTCTGCACTACGATCTAAAAATCACCAAAATATATACATTCATTGTCATGTTTCATGTAATTTCGTGTCATGAGGAATTACTTCTTGTGTCATCTTATGATCATAAATGAACAAATCAAATCTATTATTTAATGGAAAAAAGCAACATTACGCACTTCTGTTTTTTTTTTTTTTACATTTAGTAAATATCTGTAAATATTTGCTCATACGTCCAATGGAAATGTAACTATTGTGTTGTTTCATTTGCTTTTTTTTATATACAGATATATATTGAGCAGAGCTGCAGGTGTGTTGTGGACCCATAGAAAATGAACTGCCCACTCCTGGGTTAACTGAAGACACATTTATGAGTAAGACAATTATGGATTTGCACCTGGATAAAGTATAATTAAAGTGCGGCAGTTGTTTTTTTTATCCTGTAGTAAATTGGATCAGAGCCAGTCTCATCATGCGATACTGAAAATGATGTCTGTCATATGTTGAACAGTGATGTTATTTCACCCCCATCATCAACAGTCTCTGAGGGGCTAATGTGTGTCCAGTAGAGGGCAGTAAAGCACTACCAAACAGAGGGTCTTTGTATTCTTATCTAAGTCTTTTTCTTTCTTTCCCTTGATTCTTTGTCTCTCTTTCGCTTACTTTTAAGACTCAGAAGGTCATTACAATCTCTTTCTTTAACTGTGATTCTCTAAAAAATCTTTTCAACTATGCTAAGGCAATTATTTCTCTCTGTTTCCTCCTATTTTATGTCTTTTCTCTCTCTCTCTCTTCTATTCTTGTCAGCCTCACAGACCATGGGGGTTTCTGTTCTCGTCCAGGACTGGCTGATTGATTCTGACATTTCCACAGACTAATCATTTCCTCCTCTCTTGAATATGAATGCTTGCTAATGTCTCCATGGGAATTCTGGGATTTTTTTTTGTGTGTTTTTTTTTTCTCTGTGTGGTAAATACATATATATGTGTAGGCATCACACCTTCTTGTTTATATGCATGCGTGCAATTGTTTTGTACATTATTAACTACATACACGTGTAGAAATAATAAGACAGTTTAACAGATGGGAAGTTGGAAAGTGTTTTTTTGGGTGTGCTTTAGAATGAATATACAGTGGAGGCGGCATTACATCTGACAGTCTGCTAAGGTGCACCTGCTAGCTCCAGTCCTAATGGACCTGTCTGCTGTATTTCTGGCCCCCATCTTATTGCCAGCTTATCAACACATCTACAGAGTCTGCATCACGTATTAGGAACCTGCTTAGTTTTAGACTTGTTACTTTTTCCCAAATGTTGTTTGGATTACAATTGAATAACATATGTGAAGCTGTGAAGAGGATGTTTGTTGTATTTAAGATCTAAAAGTAGACAAAACATAGGCCTAAAGGACACCAGAGTGAGTACTCAGCACAAATACCATACTGATACTGTGGCATCGATATTTTACTCAACTATTCCTTTTTCTTGACACATTTACTTTTACCCCTACACTAGGGGTGTGACGAGATCTTGTGTGACAACATCTCGCGAGATGTAATTTGACAAGATTTCTCGTTGTGTTGAAATTCTGTCTCACGAGATTTGTTATTCAGTAAGTAGTTCGGAAGTCTGGAAGCCGGACATCGGAAAATATTTGTATTACCCCCCCCCCCCCCCCCGCTTGTTTTGGACATTAGGTTTGGTATGGTCCACTGACCATAACGTCCGGGCCCCATGGGGCTGGGATCCCACCTTAGCGTGCCACCGTGGGGTTTCTGGGAGACCCTCTGACTCGCATGTGCATTAAACTCCTGTGTTTTCAAGATGGGTCGCGTGGGTTGCCAACAACGCAGATGACCACTGGCATCTGTTATACGTGGGCCGGTCCCTGCCCTGGCGAAATGGTTGGCGTGCCGAGGGAGAAGGCGCAGCGAGTCCAGGAAGTAGCAAAGTCTGGGCGGAGCTGGTGGTTGCAGTGCACTGCCGGAGGAAATGCACCTGACAGATTCAGACCACAACTTCCACAGTCAGGTGCCAGATTTGATTTAGAAAAAAGGAGAAATATATCATTTTATTCATTTTATTTTAACCTTTATAACATGTTATTTTAGTTGTAATTTGTAGAGGAACAAGTGACATGTCAGTGACATACTTGGTCAGACTCTGTTGAACTATTTTCAGTCTGTATTGACAAAGAACTGTTTGTTTTGCACATATTGTCTGCACTTGAAAAAAATGAGAAATATATAATTTTATTTATTTTATTTTAAGTTTAATAACATTTTATTTCAGTTTTAATTTGTAGAGGAAGAAGTGAATTAAGAAGTTCATTAAAAGTTGATTTTTACAGAGTTATAAAATCCATATGCAACTCAGTAAAATAAGTCTGATGTCCATTCACATAATTTGTAATTTAGTTTTCTTAAAATCTTGTCTTGATCTCGTGAACCCAATCTCGTGTCTCGTCTTGTGAGCTGAGTGTCTCGTCACACCCCTACCTTACACATACCTCTACTTTCTAATCATACAGCATTTTCAAAACAGGGTCGTTATTTTACTTTTAATGCATTTGAGGGGAATCATTGATTTCTTTTAGTGTTGCCTCATTGTGCACCTTCCCAACATCGCAACTAGTTTCGATCTAAATGGATGAAACAATAACGCACAGAAAAGACTATGTGTAGGTGCATCCATCCATGCGTGTCACACATGATGAAGCAAAATCAACTGTAGAGAAAAGGCAGCAGAATACTAGAAAAGCACTCTGAGAGCGCAAACCTCCGCCAAGGCAGAAGTCCCCCCTTCAAATAAAAAGAGGTCCACCAAGGAGGTTATGTTTTTGCCAGAGTTGTCTGTCTTTGTCTATTGGTTAGCAAGATAACTCAAAAAGTTATGATCTTGATGAAATTTACAGCATAGGTTGGTAATGGGGAGATCTGGAAATTATGGTGATCTGGAAGAGATCCTGGATTTTGGATCACTTTGAAATGTATTCTCCATTTACCACAATGTAAAATTTCAAAGTGATCCAGAATCCAGGATCTCTTCTGGATCACCACCAACATTTAATCATTTGTTCCTGGTGACACTCCCAACACATCCTGTAAATTTAATCAAAATCGGTCTATATGTTTTTGAGTTATCTTGTTAACAAACAGACAAACTCTAGCAAAAACATAACCTCCTTAGCAGAGGTAATAAGCTCTGAAAACTGTTTTCCAAGCAGTAATGATGATAATGTTAACATCTCTTACTTATTTCATGTTAGAATGATTTAATAGTCTTCACAATATGTTCATATCACAAGATGTTCGTTAACTTTTGGCCTGTGTACTATATAGTTATGTATGTATGCTTCTTTGTAGGGGTGGACCATAAAACAATAATAATACATATTATAAAATAAGTTTCCTTGACAGAAATAAGAAACATGTTCCATACAATTTTGACAAAATTCATTCATCCATGTTTTTTTAAACTTAATTTTTATTTAGTTTTGGTTATACAACTATATTCAACATTTTACATACATATCTATCCAAACATGCCAATGACATACAAATGAAAAAGGTGATATTTGCGGTAGATATTGATTACAATTAATTAATCACAAATGTGTTTATATGACCACTTCTGAATGTGTGTTGCACTAAAAGGCTATTCATAGGACTCTCCCTGAAGTCTAAGTACATCAGTAATGTGCTCCATCTGATAGACCTCCCTCACTTTATCAATCCAAATGTTATATGTGAGAGGTTCAGGTTTCAACCACTTTATAGTGATGTATTTATTGGCTGTGGTTACTATTTTGGGTTATTTCCCTCTAAATTTCCTAGTATTACACCCAAAATAGCAAACTTACAAAATACCCCCCGATCACCACCAATATTTAATCATTTCCAGATCTCCCCATTACCAACCTACCCTGAAAATGTCACCAAAATCCGTCCATAAATCTTTTAGTTATCTTGCTAACTAACAGTCAAACAAACTGGCAAAAATGTAACCTATAATATAACTTACGTATATGACCTATAAATATATCATCCCAGAAAGGTCTGATCTTAGGACACATTCAGAATATGTGGGTATGGTTTCCCAAGTGAGTACCACAATTTCACCAACAGGTATTGGATTCATCTATGTTTTGACAGACAAAAGAACAGCCAATCATAATTAAGTAGTCCCGCACCAAACCAATCACACACGAGCCACATCATGTTAGGTTGAAGCACAGGCATAAGAGCAGCCACAGTACGCAGTAACATTTGGGCTGCAGTGGGAGGCAATGAGTGTGCCCTCAAATATGAAATATGAAACATAAGGCTGAGAACATGGGCTAGCAGGTTATTGAAAAGCATGGTGCATCATAAAAGCTCAATCGGATGGTTAAAGTGTGTTAAATTTCATTTTCGGTTTATGCTATTTCTGGTTGTTTGGTAGTTACAAAATGCACCCCTACCTATATACCCCCTGTTACTGTTTTATGAAGATGTTGTGTGTTTGTGTTCTCTTTTAAATAGTGAAAGTGTTTGCTGTTGGTCAGTCTTTTACTTTAGTTTTAAAGGGAACACATCATGTCCATTTTCCACAAGTGAACAAAGTTCCCTTGTGTCTCAGTGACCTGTCTGTGACATGCTTTGGTCAAAATACCAGATTGATGCAGAGATACGACAGCCTCTTCAACCTGGAGAAACAGTCCTTTTCAAAACACTTGCTTTTTGTGCTTTATGCTTTCATGCAAATGAGCCACAGCTGACTCTGCCCAACTTTTCCATGGGGAATGAGGGGCAGAGTCCAATGCACTTGGGTCTGCCAATGCGAGAACAGCATCATGTTACCATGGAAACTGAATAGTGTGCTGTGACCCCTGGTCGAACAATGGTGAAAACAGTGATACGACCGTGTATGTTTGAGCCAGAGTCAGATGCCGAACAAGAAGAGGCTCTTCAACAAGTTCAAGAACCAAGGATACAAGACTTTTATACATGGTTAGTTAAATTTGTGCAACTTTAATATTTCATTTTAATTTGTTTCCACTAGTGTTGCTTTCGTCAATGAAAATTTGGACTAAATATTGTCATCAACGAATCTTTATCATGTGACAAAAACAAGACAAGACTAGATGTAAATGTTGGTCTTGTAATGCGATATAGATGAGGAATCAAAACAAAATGAAATTTGGCTTAAGAAATACAAATATTGCTAAAATGTCTCTTAGTTTTTGTTGACAAAAATTAAATGAGATATTACTTCATATCTTTTGGGCATGATATTATTTTTTTGCTGTAGGCGTGCTTGTGTATACATAACTTTCAGTTAGAGAATGCAAACACAGTTTTACTTATCCCCCTTTGTGGCATTATTTAAAACTCAGGGATGCAAACACAACCATGGTCAAAAAAAGAGTGAGGTAGTGCAGCGGCATGGCAACACAACCCCCCCCCCCCCCCCCCCCCACCCAAACACACACAGACCGCAGAACAAATTTCAACAAGGGGGAGGGGTGGGGTCACAAGAGGATGTCAACGAAATGTTAAGTCGGACAAGATGCATTTATATAGGCTACATTATACAGGGACATGCGCGTAATGAAAAAAAAAGAACATGCATGTAATGCTCAGTCATGACACCCAACACAGAACTGCAGAATAAAATGCACAAGAAAAGCACCTCGGTGGAAACTCAACTTAAAATCCTTGTTTGTACCAGTACTAAAGCCATATGGAGAAACACTGAACACATAGAAGTGTACTCAGCAGTGCTCAAGCAGAAGGAGGTATGGGTATACCTGCAGTTATGTCAGCATTGTATGCCACCCCCCACATCATCACCAAAATGTAATAATTTGTTCCTCGCACCAGTACTTTTTGAGTTATCTTCCTAACAGACAAACGGGTAGACAGACAAACCCTGGTGAAAACACAAAATCACATGATTTTCAAAAATCAAAGGCCAATAATGGAGTAAATGGTGGTATTGTGGTGACCCACATCTAGGGATGGATATAGAGAGACATTCACCAAAGGGGTTTGTGCCTTTAAGAGGGTGAGGATGGGAGGTGTTTGGGTAGACAAGTCTTCCGGTTCCGGGTTATGACGGGAAGTGTTGTTGTGTTGTTGTTCTCACGCTGATGCTGCCGTGTAAAAGTTATGTGGAAGAAGTAAACTACCTTGACAGTACCACGTCTCCTGTCAATGTCAATAATGGTTAAAAATAGAGGAAAAATTCAGTTGGCAACAGCCACAAAAGTAGAACTGGGTCTTTATGGGTTAAGAGCTTTTGGTCCCATGCAATTTTTCAGTAATTAACATAGGTTGTTAAAATAGTGAATTTGGGTGGTGTACTGAAACTACACTTTTTGTCAGGACCAGTACCAGTCAACTTTATTCACGGTCATCTACAGTGAAAAAGTAGCTTGAATCATCGTCAGTCCCTGCAGTGTGAACACAACGAAAGAGTGTACTACCTCCAGCAAGTATTAGAGCTGTGAAAAAGTTATCCTGGTCTAAAGGGCCTTATGATAGGTATATATAGCTTGCGTAATCATTGTGAAGGTTCTGACCCACTTACATCATAGAGACTGAACTGACCTACCTACATGACAGAGAGTACGGGTCAGGTAACTCTCCCTAATTCTAAAGGGTGAACTCATTAGTGTAGCGCTCATCTGTCTTCTGCTGACAAACTTTAACAATAATTACACAAAGTGTCTGGAGGATCTATGAGTTCCCCTTGAGTTAGCACCAGTGGATCAAACTTTTACACTCAGGTTGCTGTTCGGAAACTTCTTCAAGCTGTGTGGTCTGTTTCATCATCATAAATCATTAGCGTCTGTAGCCAGTTTTGTATACAGTACCTTCAGTACTTAAAACTCAGTAAAGTCAGTCACAACTTATGAATCTGCTGCTTTATCTGCAGATGGATCAGCCAGCTGCTTCATGGCACCAGGCTCTGAGGAGGAACCCACCCCACCACCACCCCATACAAACTATACTTCACAGTCATTTCTCAAAATGGGGAGCTATAACTTCCTCCCCCTTAAGAACAAAGAACAATCTGCAATGGCATCTCGGCAGGAAACCTCCCTCAAGTGAACAAATGTCATTACTGCAAAGTTTTTTTGATGAAAATGAGACTTGAAATGTGTTCAAAACAAAGGCAAAGTGAAGTTTTTATGCAGCTATTCAAAGTCAGTGCAAAGATGAACACACACATTCACTGAGTGACAAACGCATGACCGCACAAACTAAAAAAGTGTGACGCTGTTTTACACAACTGAGTGAGCCCCGGAAATAAGAATCATAAATGAAGTGCTAAGTTATTGTGATAGCAGTGAGTCATTGTGGATCTCTATCTCTGAGTGTCATTCATATTTGTCAGCATCATCCCATGCATGAACACTTCTCTGTGTTGGCACCTACTGTAGAATGATACCTATTCACCAACACTCACGTGTACATGATCTGACAGAAGAAATCAAATTTAACTGGAAAGAGAATATGTATGACAGAATACACACAGCATTTAAGTTAAAGTTGGAGTGCAAGATGTTTTCCTGGAACATGTTTTAATATATTCCTTAGCATTGCCTTCACACCCCAATTATAACCAATTAATTACCTGCTCTTACAAAAAATAATGACCTGTGGAATGGACAGTACTGAAAAAACACCATCCAACCATTTTGAGAACTCACTTGTAATGATTGAATGGTGATATGTCTATCAAGCAAAACTACCATTTGTTCTTCCCCCCTCTGTGCATCATCCTCTTACATGAATCATGTAAGAGCTAGGCTAGGTTTGCTAGCAATATTAGGATGTAAAGTTTACCAGACAACTGTTTTGTTACTAACATAAATCAGTAGGAAATATAAGTTTAATTAGATTGGTATGAACTGGGCATGGGCGTCTCATCTGTGGGGGATGGGAGTGTTGTGACACCCCCATTTCTACATCCAGATGATTTCACACCCCCCATTTTTGGTCTCACCTACTTTTTATTGAAGGATAAACGGTTACTGTTGGTCGCAGTCATGCCAAACAAACAGCAATAACATTGTGGGATTGTTACAATAGCGATAGTTTAAACTGTTTACCTGCGCTGGCAGTACACCAGCTTTTCTTTGCAGTGTTAGCAAACAGTCGTCAACCAGTAATGACAAATGTTGTCGTTGTTAAACTAAGTTAACTAAACTATGTCTTACTTTGTGACATATACACTAAGATAATTTACTGACAGTAGGAGGAGCACTTTTGGGTGTTTTGAGTAGGGGTAGGGAGGGGCAAGTTTTTATTCTTATCGTATTTCTGTCAAAAGTTTTGTTCTTCTTGGAATAAATGTTTAATTGATGACAAACACATTTTGTTATTATTTTATTACCATATATTATATACCATATATTACTTTTTTAACATAAAAATATATCTATTAATGGATAATTGTTGGTTAATTTTCCAGATGCTTGATTCAGAAATTTTGCTCATGTGCCACAACCTAGAACACCCCCACATTTGAAATGGATGTGATGCCTCTGGAACTGGGGCAGAGCTGGTGTAGGAGCCTGAGTAGGAACAGAGCCAGAATAGGAGTTTGAGCTGGACCACCACCACCAGAGCTGAAATGGAGCCGTGTGAATTGTTGCTGTGCAGTGCTTTTGAACCTCAAGGAACAATCATTGCACATGCCATTATTCTGGAGGTGTGGTTTCAGGGGGATATCTGTTTGGACTTTTGAATTGTATATTTAAAAAAAAAAAATCTAAACCATTTTTTTAAGATCTTGTACCCCCTTGAGCCTTTAAAAGGGACATATCATACCGATTTTCCACAAGTGAATTTGATAATTTACATTAGCTTCATTCTGATTTTAGACTAAAAAACAGCCACAGTAAAACCACAAATTACCTCTATTTTCTGTACAGTTTATGCTGTCAATAACTACACTAAAGATGTGTTCAGAATAGGATATTAATCGATGACCACTTGACCGATGGTTGGACCGATCAACGTTGTCTGGTCATAAGTTGGTTAAAAAAAAACAAAAAAAACCCTAGCCTGCATCTGTCATTCCACTGCACAAACTCTTTTACATTGTAGTGTAGGTTACAAAGAGGAAGCTTTGTGATCTCTCCATAGCATATCTTTAAAAATTATGAATTTGAACATTAGCAATACACGACAAAATGTATTAATAGTAAATGCAGAGCTCAATTCTTCTATGTGGTATCACCATTTTGCTCCAGTTGAGAACATATACTCAAAACATAAACTAAACCCAAAGCAGACATGAGATAATAGAACTTCTAGAGCGAGCAGCTAGACTGGGACAGAAACAGCACGGTAGATGATTTGTATTATCCATCTGACAGACCTACTTAAAATGACATGACAGGTGGGCTACAGCAAAAGGAGTTTGTGCAGAACTGACGCAGGCCGGTGGACATCGGTATGTTTTTTTTTCCACGATATTTAGCAGCAGAATTTACTGTAACATCTAATGTTTTCTCTATGTGTGACGGTTTAAAATTAGCTTTTAATATAACATTGCTCGACCTCACAGTGTGACTTGTGTTTAAAAATCAAAGTGATTGAACTGAAGCGCCACAGTGTGTAAATGGCTGTGTGTGTGTGAGCTGGCAAAGAGTTTTCTTTTCTCGGTAACCGACTTCAACCAGTTAATGAGGCTTGGTGATCGGCAAAGATTTTTTTAATGAATTTCGCCATCCCTAATTTGGAATCATCCACATAGAACGGTCAGTTTAGTCTGAATCATGGATCAACAATCAGCATCTTACCAAAGACAGCGTCAAGATGTATTGTCTAAAATGAGTTTTTTTATTTCTCACTGAAAAGTTACTCTTTAAATGATTATGTCTTTTTTTTAAAAAGTGATTTAGACTAGAAATGAGAAAAATACATTTGGTAAGATTTGGATTTTTTTCTGGTGTAGGAGTTTGTAGTTTGTGGTATCTTTATTAGTACTGTAGTGTCAAAGTATCAGATGGTCATTCATTCATTTGCCACATATCAAAGTGTCCTTGGGCAAGACACTGAACCTTGACTTAGGCTCCCAGTAGGACTGACAGAACCTTAGAAACCTACTGGTGTATGAGTGTGTGTGAATGGGTGAATGTGAGGCTAATGTAAAGTGCTTTGACCACCATGAAGGTGGAAAAGCACTATATAAGTGCAGTCCATTTACCATTTTCTCAACTGCTTTGTCCTCCTGAGGGTTGCAGGGGTGCTGGAGCCTGTCGCAGCTACATATGGGCTCGATGTGTCACCATTTCATTGCAGGTCTGACAGGGTTATAATACACTATTAGACTATATACAGAATAGACTATATACAGAAAAGTTGCAGAGGTAATGCCATTATAACTGTCCGTGTTCAGATAAGTCTACACAGTAGATGTGTCTTCTTTTGGAACATGATCAGAGTGGTTGTGATTATCAATTATCACTTCTTTGTTCTTTCAATACCTTTAAGACTTTTTTTTTTTTTCAAACGGAAACAAGCTAACACATGCTGAGATAACAAGCTTGTGTGGTGCCCAACATTGTTGGTAACAAAAATAGATGTTTCCTTTATTACAAACTACACATTTCTTGAATTGTAGATTTTTTTAATTAACAAACATCATGTATATAAAATGAAATAATAAGTATCTACCCCACTGACCATCAGTTAGGTCTCATGGGATATACTGGAAGGACTTCACACTTTTTTCTGTTCATCCACATGATTCCATTCCATTTCAGATGAATGAACATAAGTGCTGTGGAGTTTTAATGAGCCAATATACCCACATATAGTGTAAGATTGTGTTAAAAGTCACTGCCCTATGATTTAGAGTAGATGGTTTTTATGCAAAACTTATATTTTTCTTCTTCCCACACTTTTTTGAGCACAGATGAATTACTTTCATTTGTTGGTCTTACATGTATTCTGTTTCTTAAACACTTCCTCGAAATTAATGAAAATGAAATGAAACACATATTTATATTTGAAAGTCCTCAGATATTATAACTGCATAAGGCCATTTGATCTTGAAAAAGTAGGTCAAGGTCACATATTTTCTGCTTCATACTAGACCTTTGACCTTTTCCCATAAATCATACTTGAATTTCATTTGGAAATTAATGTAGATATTTGAATAATATTTGAATATTTCTTAATTATATTACTCTGAAAATGCCTCAGTAACAACTCGTCATCAAAATGAAATATTATATTCAGTCCACTAGGGGAAAGTATTTAGTCAAATATGTCAAATATTCTGGCGTGTTTACAACTATTACTGATGAAACATGCAGTGTTGGAATAATAAGCATTATTAGCGGTTGATACTTTTAACATTACATAATCCACAAACATCATCTTTTGTCCTTTGTCTTGTTGTGTGTGAAACACTGTTCCTTGGTTTTCCTGGTTGCCTGTACTGATGAAAGCCTCGAAACTATTTGCCTCATTGACAATCAAAAGGGAACATTTACAAAATGAGCAGGTACAAAAACAGACACGATATGTAAAACGGTCACAGATTAGTTTTACCTGCTCACTTTAACTTATGACATTTTTCAGGGTGTGAATCTCTGACATGCTTCAGCTATTGTTCATGAATGTCATAACTGACCAATGACCACTCTGCCTTTGGTTATGTGTCAGCTGGACACTAACATCTATGTCCAGATAAACCCAAAGATATTGACCTTAGTGTTCCAGATTCACATATTTTCCCAGACGTAAAAAAACAAACAAACAAACCCCGACCTGAACTGAAAGTATTTACAACCACATTCACCAAAGTAAAATTAATAGTCCTGATGAGACCATATTCAGGTTCCAATACTGCCTAATATTTGTTTTTTTATAACATTCGATTGTCAAAATCAAAACCCTACTTCATATAAATATGAACCCACAGTATGAATTTGGTGCAGATATCTCAATGCATTCTTCAGATAATGTGATTATGTCATTGAATGGACAGACAGATGGATGGACAGACGACAAAGCAATTAAAATACCCCTTCAGCCAGAAGTTGGCATAAATACTTAGTGTAACATCAACTTAACTTTTATATCTGCTGTATATTCACTGGTGATTTCAATTTTGATTCCAGCCAGTTGTCAGAAGAAAAAGAAATTACCAATGTATTTTTACATATTTACATTAAAAGATGTTTAGGTAATAAAAAAAAACTATCTACTTTGATGTTATTAAAATAGAGGGATAGAGAAGTATCTGTTCCTATAATTACCTGGCTACATATATATTCATGGCTATTGTTGGCTTTGTCTTCGGTTTGAACACTGCATTATGACATGGTTTTGGCTCCCTATAAAAAGGTACTGAAGCATCTTTTACCTCAAATTGTATTGTACTGCATTTAAGTTTTTGTTGTTTTGGATTTTACAAGAACCAGTTCTCTAGAAAGAGCTGGCATTCCCATCATTACTTCAGAAACCAATGTATCAGAGGAATGGAAAGTTTATCCACTTTTAGTATCTATCCACTATCCAAAAAGACAGTAATAAAAGCCAAAGGTGAAAGAACATAGTATTAGTTTAAGGGTGTGTTTATTTATGGAAACCAGTTATTGTCAGTCTTAGATGTTGTGAAGTAAATATACCTGTATCTATGTATTTTGAATTCCTGAAGTAGAAATTGTCCACTAAGTGAGCAAAGGAATGTTAAGAATTCCTTTGTCTCAGCTTAGTATTTTCCCGCCTAGGAATGGGTCACGCCTTAGAGGCAATTTGACCAATGAGGTGTTCTCATGAAACGGTGTAATATGACGCTCCCCCAACCTACCAATCCCATTTAACCACATGCCCTTTCTTCCTGTTCAGTGAATGATGTCACTGGGCAGGGCTTGTGGTTAAACAAAACTCTTCGCCCAGACGAGGAACCCGGGAAGTGAGTTCCATTTGAATTCAGAACGAGAAGCCGCGTTGCTTTTCTGCCTTCTCTTGGTCCTCACCCCTCTCAGCTGAGATGAAATGACATCAAAGGTTTTCTCTGTGTGTATTTGTTAATTGAATAAACTTTTAAATTTATCAGATGTTATTTTTCTAAAAAATATTTTGGTTTGTTTTTTTTTCTACAGGTTATAGCTCTCAATAATGGTGGAAAATTACTTATGTTGGTCTCATTATTTTACGTAAAAAAAAACCTAGCATTCGAACAGGGGCATTTAAAGTTTTTATAGCCACTGTATTACATACCACTGACCAGGGTTGCATTGTATCTCTTTAGTTCTGATCCATAAAAGTCCTCTTATGTGCATATAAGACAACACTGCAGATTCAATATAAAAGCAGGCTATGATCTGATTTCAGTGAAAAGACATGAAGATATTTGTTTGTGCATTGATCTAAGTGTGTGTCAGACACACTTAAAGCATAAATCTGTGTGAATGTATGCATTAACATGTCATCTAGAGGCAATTTAGATGAAAGTGCAACTATTAATGCAATTAGACTAATGGAGCCAAAGGTTCAGGAATATTAGTTTTCCCAAAATTAAAAACTAAGTAATAACTCAAGATTTAAATCTGTATGCTTTGGCAGATGGTTCATAACAAAATTACTTGGATATAATGTAAATGTAGAATGATTTCCATGACAACTGAGAGACCTCCATCTGCTGCCTGTAGCAGGTTTGTCCCCATACAGCAGTTTTACTTCAATAGTCATTTTAAGGCAAATTGGCAATCTGAGGTTTGTAGGAGATGACAGGTCCTCTTTATTGCTGGTCAAAATTTAGAAAAGATCAATTTACTCGCTTTTATTAGGATTTAGCATTTTAATATCCATCACATTCTCAGTGACCTGTTTTGGGATTAGTGTCATTTTTGAGTTTCTGTGCTTTATGGTTTTTTGATGTTGCTTTTCAGATGAGGATGTTAGAGGTTGAGTAGTGTACTTCAAGTGGTAAAAAGGTTAACGTCTACAACTAAATCAATTATAAGTGATAGATTATAGGCTGTAGAAATGATAGTGTCAGTAGGTATAAAATAATGTGTACAGGATTATTTTGTAGATTTACTGTACTCACGGCGGTCAGTGAAAATAGGATCCAAAAACAAAATATTCTTTAAACAGTCCTGAAAGGAAGGAAGATAGATAGATAGATAGATAGATAGATAGATAGATAGATAGATAGATAGATAGATAGATAGATAGATAGATAGATAGATAGATAGATAGATAGATAGATAGATAGATAGATAGATAGATAGATAGATAGATAGATAAATTATGACTAAAAACAACTGAGCTAAGACCTAATTAATAATGAATACATACTATCAATTGAAAAAAATAGACTCAATTAAAACTACTGTAGGTGAGCTAAAAACTACTCAGGAATGAGTGCATAACTAAAATGACTAACCTTAATAACCATAGTCAATATCAATTCACAAAAATGTATTTTTACACTGATTTCATAACCCATGTCAGACTTCCAGAAACTCGTACAGCAAATAAGCCACAAGAAATTTCCATACAAGTTTTTTCTCTCTTTCATTAGCACATAGACAGGGTTAGAAAGTGTAACAGCAAGGGGGATTTGTCAAAAGTAGACCTCAAACCAACTTTATGCAGATGACAGACGTCTGGAGCAAACAGTCACAAATGGAACAGCAGGTGTATGTCTGATTGACGGGAACTCATAAAACATACATTCCATCTTCTACTTGTTTCACCACCGAGAATGATGAGAGGAGGAGCTGGTTCCTGCTGTCTACAGCTCTCATTACACTGCTGTGAATCTCTGTCGGAGCACAGGGACAAATTAAAATGTGCAGCAGTATCAGTCACCTCTATTTATTGTATGCACCAATCATTGTCAGAAGCAGCAGCCTTTAGCAAACTAAATTTACACATCTTTACATTGTATGGTCAATACTCATAACTTAATTTATAAATGACATGAGGACAGAGACCACTGCCTGTTTCTTGTCTCAAACCTGTATTCACTAAGTTTTAATACAATAACGACATGTGGTGACAGGCACAATAAACCCTGCCCCTCGCACACATTGTGGCTTTTTTGGCATTGATTTAGCTGGTGTCAGCATATCATTTGCCTCTGTATATGTATCAAGTTTGACGTAAATTGAAACACAATTGATGTTTTATAGCCTTTTGAAATTTGACCCATTTTAACTACATTGGAAGGGAAAAAAAATAAAGAAAATGAATCATAATGTATTTTTTTTACTTTGACCTACTTTTCCCAACATATAACCACATCTATTCTGGGTCACTGGTAATTGATGAACCCAAATTTGTATGAATAGGACCGATAGTTTAACCTGACTCATGTCATCTGGCTGCGTTTCGCTAGGGTCACGCAACCAGAGTATCCTGTAGTTCAGGCTTTCTGAAAAACGAAGGAGCCAATCAGTGTCGCCGGATGGGACTTCCCATGACTGGGCGGCGTTGTGTCTGTCATGTTTGAGTGTGGCTGTCTGTGTCATGGCTGATGTCTCTGTGGTCTGTTGGGTACTGGGTTCCTCTTCAGCTTTTTGCCATTCCCTTATTGTGTCCAGAGGACTCTGGTGTTTCCCTACCAAGCGAAGGTATTTCACACATTAAGACCATGTTCTAAGCTGCTGGTCTACCAGTTTTCCATAGGGATGTTCAAGGAATATCCACTGGCTCTGAGTCATGGCTTGAGTTCAACGTGAGTGGCTGAAGCGGTGCATCAGTTAAGATGATGGACAGATTCTTCATCTAATCACATGCAAGGATTTTAGATAAGGCCCTTCCTTTGAAAATATATTGGTCATGGAAGGGTCCCAGATGGTACAGACTTGTTATATGATCTGGTGATAGTCAGGTTACTGCTACTAACATTTGAAATTTTGACCATCATAAACAAATGTGGGAGGGGGGGGTTCGAAAATAACTTAAAAAAAATGAACTTGTATTTTTCCTAAAATGCTAAATCACTGGGAGCCTATAAATCTAAATGGATTAGCTGGATCCACACTAAAACAGGCTACAATACATGTGAGGGGTGGGGGGTTTGTGCCTGGCACCACTTCTTTGTAAGGTTTTAGAACTTCAAATACAATACATTCATAACGTCAGTATTGTCCCACTGAATGTTTTAATACTGAATTAAGTTTCATAGCATAGTATACACAACTACTACACCCCTCAAAATGTACAGCCTGACTACTCATGTTTCATTATCTAGCAGGAAAAGTTCTGATTTTCAGAAATAAAACAGCTATTAATTAGGTGAAGTCAGGCACTTCATATAACAGTGATTCTACCTCAGGTAATTTCTCATGTCTAGAAATATTTTAATAACCCAAGGCATAAAAGGCAGCCCAAAGAAATGATAGGGCCTGTACTACAAATTAGAAGAAAAACTTCCTTGACATTTTGATGGTAAAATAATGACTTTATTCCACATTAAAGACGCTGATGAAAGAAGACTTGCTTTAAGTGATGGAAAAAATCATCAAATGGCTTTCATTTAGCAGTACAGCTCCTTAATCATATCACTGTTGACTCTTCTATTAACCTTTTAATTAAGTCTACTTTATTTCCAGATAAATTGAAGTGTGATCTTTGTAGCAGGGGACTCCTGGTTTTTCTTAAATCCCAGCTCATCACTAAAGGTTATTCAAGTTTTATGGTCAGGGCTTGGTGAATCTTGGGATAAAACCGAAGATGAATTGAAACAGACAAGACTAGATTTGGTAATGCAGGTACTGTCTCATCTGATGAGGATGGGGCTCATTATAGCACATTAGAATACTTTATAATATGTTCTAATTTGTTTATTCTTATAACAGTAATTTTATCACAGTTAGGGATGGAATTGATAAGAATTTAACAATGTTGATTCCATTATCGACCTTGCTTGACGATCTGATTCTCTTATTGATTATTATTGGGCAAAGACAATTTGTATTAACAATTTATATCTCTGCAAAGAAAACTGTAGTTTGGGGGACGTAGAATTTCTAACTGGTCAAATTTCCACCTGAAATGTGAGATGCTTTAATAATTCCTCCATCTTCTGCTTTTGTGCACCTCTTTTTTTCCCCACTACCTTTGGAAACTTTAGAAAATAATGATTAAAAAAATATTAGAAAAAAACAAAAACATAAAAACAAAACAGGCTTGGAAGACGCCCTGCTATTTGATTCACAAGCGTTGCTCAGTAGCCCATGAAACGTGACTTTCCTGCAAATGAATTGCATGCTGTGTTGACAAATGCTTTTGCATATTGGAGGGTTTTCCACCATTGAGAAAAAAAAGAAGCTTGGCAAGTGTTACAAGTGTCCTTGGCATTATCTGTTAGTCATCATCTGAAATATCACCATACTTTGAAGCGTTGACTACATTCTAAACCAAAACAATGTAATGTATACGTAACATCATCATGCATTTGTGCAACAAAGGTAGAATCATTAACATTTTGTGTCACTGGCAACAATTGTTGTCAAAGTATATCACTGTCATTTTTGACTCATCATTCATACCCCTGCCATTTTTGTTTTTATCATAAAAAGAATGAGTTTTATCCAGTTTCTTTCTGATCTGTATGTGAAACACAAGTGAACCAAAAACTACAACTGATATTTGGAGAAAAAAAAAATCGGGAGTATTTTATTAGTGAATTTCCAAAAACCCTCAAACACCATTCAGCTTTATCACTTCAGTTTGTTTGTTGTTAGCTGTAGTTTAGTAGGTGGACGTGCATTCTCCAGTTTCCTGCTTTTCTTAAGTCTGAAAGTAGACAGTGACATTTAAGTGTCGGATGAGCGACTGACAGCTCCCTCCATGGCTATAATAATATATCTTATTGGGTGTTGATTGGTGTGGCCTGCGTTAGCATGACACAAACTACTACAGTGGTAGGCTGTCTACCCCACCTGAAACTGTCTTACTAATTCCACCAGCAGTAACAACTGACACCATTAGTATTATAATACTCACAGATTCCAGTACACACTTCCAAAACAGCCCCAATAAATTATTATGGTCTTTCTTTTTGCTCCTTTCAACTCATTTCACCCACTTCCACAACACAATAGTAGCAAACAATCTCACATTCTCTCCAGGCTGTGCACTAGATTCTTATGATTTTACCCCCAAAGATATTTATAATTATTTCATCATTCAAGTCTCTAGAGGATCCCTCCCCCTAAAATTGTATCTCGGATAAAAAAAATTGTAAACTTTTTTTTCATGAGCATATTTCTGTGAGTGGCGACGAGAGTTGCCAGTGGACACATAGTGTGTCACTAACTAAAGGAAAGCATTGTCTGCAGGATGTCTCCTAATTTACTTACTTAAAATTGTAGAATGATTTACAATGGCTCATTTTAGTTCTCTTCAAATACTCTTCCTAGTAAATAATTCACAGGTATTCAAAGCCTGTTTGTATAGGATTTTTATACATTACCATACATTGCTTTCTTGCTAGATAACGTTAGCTTGTGTTTCACTGAAGTAAAAAATGATGTGCGTTAGAGGTATACTTTTCATGACACACAAGTACTTACCATAACCAATGCCCACACCTACAATACACACACACACACACACACACACACACACACACACAAATCCCACCTTTCTATATACAGTATCTCACAATTTTTCATAAAATAATAGGTCAAAATAAAAATCAATCCATAGGTTTCGCCATAGTAGAGATCCTGTCCATGCTGCAGGACTCTGAAACTGTGGCAGACATCACAGTCAGAAATGCACGAACATGACACAGACTGTGACAGTGAACAATCTGATGACAAGGCCACCGGTGACCATATCCACCTCCCATTGAGATTACTGAAAGGTGAAGGCTTTCTACCTAATTCAGACATGTAACTGCTAAATCCCCCGATGATGACCATGGGTGCTCATCCTCAGTGAGTCAGACAGAGACTAGAAAGGTCAGTGGCACAAATGAAAAGGTGACCAGTCAGATTGTTGGACCCATGCTCCACAAAACTAAGAATCAAGACAGGAAATTAAAAAAATAAAAAAATCAAGATTGCGGCCCAAAGCACCAGCACAAACTAAAAAAAAAAAAAAAGTCAAATCCCTCACTAGCTCCCCAAAGAACATGATCCTGGCTTCATATCAGATGATCCAGCGGATACTTCCTCACATTCTATCCAATGTCCCTGAGAGATGCCACACTGGAAATAACCAATCTCTATGCCAGGGGTCACCAATCCTTGTCCTCCAGGGCTGTTATCCTTCATATCATGCTATAACTCAATAAATACTTGAGATATCACCATGAAATTGCATGGGCATATACATATAGCTAATGCACATCAGATGCAATGATCCATTTGAGTAAAGGTCAAAGGTCATGGTTACAATTAACTAAAAGATGCAAATCACATTATCAGTTATAACTCAAGAACAGAGGATCACAGAACTTTCAGATTGGTACCAAATGATGCAGAATGAAGATTTCTACAATTGTCATAATTGGTGTTATCACCTAGGACCAATAATGTTTGAGATCTTTGGAGGTCAAAGGTGACATGTCGCAAAGTTAACTTGTGTAACACTGTATGTGTCAAACATAGACAGATAACACTATAAATTAATCAATACTGGATATATTACCATAATATTACACACACTGACGCATATATACATATAACAAAATTATCAATATTGCAAAAGTTCAAAGGTCAAGGTTGCATTTAGCAGAAAGGTAAAAATCACATTATTGGCTCTAATTCAAGAAAAGGTTGTCATAGAAACTTGAGATTGGCACAAAATACGGGTGAGATTAGGCATTCTCTGAATACTAGCTGGAATAGAAATGACAAAGATACACTTGGTGAGATTTGGATTTTTTCCAGTGTGGTCGACTCCACTGACCTGTTTCTCAGAACAGATTGTCCTGCTGCTGTCTTTAATGCCTCTGTGCCGTCCTTCAGACCAGCTTTTTTCAGCCACTCTTTCTATCTGATGGTAGAACATGCCATATCGTGACTTGTCCCTCTATGATTGTCTCTTCTTCTTTTCCTCATCACTGCGTTTCTGTTGCTGGATCTTTTTCTGCATGGTGGCTCTAAAGATCACTTGTCCTTGGCCTCTGTCCTTCCTCTTTGTGTAGCCTCAAAATGCTTGGTGAAAACCGCCACACCTGGTGAGAGGCTTTCATGTCAGTGGCCTCCATCTCATCCTTTGGCCAGTTTTTTTTATGCCAGTCAGACATCTGATGACTGGTAGGGCATAGGTGACTGATGTCATAGAGATATATTGGTTATTTTTGGGGAAGATTACCTGAAATATTAATTTAGTTTCCGGCTTCCCAGTCTTACCTCAGAATATGGTAGGAAAAAATGTTTTGATATTTACTATAAAACTGTATAATTATTGTGTGGCTCATAGAATGCCACTGTGAATGTATCCTGCAATCAAAGACTAATTGCATATGGACGTCCTTTTTTTTTTTTAAATTGTAGTGAGGATATTTGTATTGTGAACTGCATAATAATAGCAATCAAGTACAAGTAAAAAAATATATTTACAAGCCAGGTTGTCCTTTCTGTATGCTGCCCTCAGAATGTAATAATATATGTGTGTTTTCATACCTGTGAAAAGGGAATTTGTCTGTTGGTTCTGACAAGTTGACAACCAATACTCTCACACATTGTAAGGACAACATCGTCTTGCTGACACAGAGGTGGTGGAGGACAGTGCATGCTTTGTGAAACCAATATGCGATATTCAAGAGTTTTGTGTGGTGTGCATTAGGGTTGGGTACCGAAAGTTGGTATAGGTATGGAACTAGTAGCAAGTAGAAAAGCACTGAGAGCGCAAACCTCCGCCAAGGCAGCCCCCCTATGAATGAAGAGAGGTTAGGGTTAGGGTTAATCTGTTGTCCCTTCAGCACTGAGGTTGGGATATGATCCACTTACAGGACGGTGAGATGACAAACGACGACCAGGTGAAGGAAGGAATGGATATTATGAGGATCTGGGAGTGATATGGTGCAATATTTGGAAGTACTTCAGTAGTAGTAGTTTAATTCTAGTGTCTATGAGCTATTGCTCTGTCACCGTCGCTACTCTGCTTTTCCTCTTCAATTACAGTGGTGTGTCTCTTTTTTTAAAACCTCCTGCTGATTGTTAAATGGTATACGTGTTGGTTCCGGTGGGGGGGTGAGTGCAAAAGAGGCACATCACCGCTGTGTTAATGTTCCGTGGGATTTTTAAGTTGTTACAGCAAGGTATTTACGTGTAAAATGTTATTTTCCAAATGTATAATTTCACATATGATCAAAGCCACATTGTAGAAGTCATTGCTGATGGAACTCCTTTATTTTTTAAAAATACAAAAAAGCCAAAAAACAGTCCCTGTCAAAAGGGCAATTTGGATGTCAATCAGCAAAGAGGCAGGTGCCAGAGCCCCTGTAGCACCCCTTCTCTGCACATACCTGCTTTTGAGCAGGCCACGACAGTTGCCAATGGTTTTACAATTTAAGACATTTGTATAGCAACTTCAATTTCAAGCTGTGGTTGTTCCGCCTTGGAGAAAACAAGTATGTTTCTAAAGTAAATTTCACTTGTTTTTTCTTGTTTCTGTATCTTAGCCTGATGGAAAGTAGCCTTTATTGTTCTGGAGTTTTCTCTCAGCCCTTAAACCTTCACTGTTCCCTCGACAATTCATTCTAGTCATATCTCAAATCTTTAATATTCACCAACTCATCAAAGAACTGTTTATGAAATTAGCTGGCCCTGCTGGCTCTGGCCTGAGGCTGGATGAGACCTTCATGCAAACATTTTAAGCCATCCATCTTCCAAAACTGCAAAGGGATTTCAGCTCTCCAAGCTGAGCTCTGCATCACAAAGAGAGAGAGAAAAAAAAAACAGGAGGATGAGGAAAATGGATTTGGAGAATTACATACACAATCCCAAGGCTCTACAGCGAGATAAAGAAATACATTATCGTCATGAATTATGTTTGTGCTCATTGTTACGTTGGTGTACATTTACTATATCCTTTTCCTAACCCTCCTACATTCTCTTGTTAACTGTTTGGTTTTTTGGTGAGATAAAAATGTCACTGTGCTCTTTATGCAAATCCAACACAAGCTGAAATCACTGATGGGATCCTATGATATGCAAAGAACTAATGAACAGATCAATACCATCAAACAACCGTGAATGTGCACAGGGGTTCGCCAAGCCCTGACCTTTTCTCTGAATAATTCACCAAGGTTTTCAATTCAGTACAAACTCTCTCTCTCTCTCTCTCTCTCTCTCTCTCTCTCTCTCTCTCTCTCTCTCTCTCTCTCTCTCTCTTTGTTTGATTTGATTTGTTTTGAATGCAACAATAATCCATACAATAATAATAACAATGACATGTCCGAAAAGGAGTAGAATGAAGCATAAACTTATTTAATCCTACCCCTTCTTCACGTCCCCAATAACCTGAATTCATCTTATAGCAATATAGTGCATAATACAAAAATGATGATAATAACAATAATAAATAATAATGTTTACATTTTATGATGTGTATGTATATACAAAGCATGTACCTATTTTAATTATCTGACCCATTTATTACAATGAGCTGACTTATTGTCTTATCTAATGTGAAGTTAACATAAAGTTGCCAACATTACTTGTGGCTGTGTTATTAGAAATAATAATGGAATATACATCACAAAATGTAATAGAAGACTTTATTGTCATTGCACACTGTACAATGACATTCTGTTAGGTACTTTCAGGCACAGGCTAAAACAGACAGACAATAAAACAACTGAGACAAATAGATAAAGGTATAAAAATAGATAAAAGTATAGAAGACTATAAATATAAATAAGATTAAATAAGATGGCAGCAGTGTAAGCGATTTGACTCAGTCAGTACTTAGGGGCTTGTGTGTGTGTGTGTGTGTGTGTGTGTGTGTGTGTGTAGAGGGTCACAGCTCTGGGGAAGAAGCTGTTCCTCAGTCTGCTGGTTTTAGGGCCCTGTACCTCTGTCCTGAGGGCAGGGGGGAAGAGTCTGTGACCTGGGTGGGTAGGGTCTGTGGCAATGCTGCTGGCTTTCCTATGGAAAATATGACAACAACTTTAATTGTGTATATATACACTCAACAAAAATATAAACGCAACACTTTTGTTTTTGCTCCCATTTTTCACGAGATGGACTTAAAGATCTAAAATTCATTCCAGATACACAATATTACCATTTCTCTCAAACACACAAATCTGTCTAAATGTGTGATAGTGAGCACTTCTGCTTTGCTGAGATAATTCATCCCACCTCACAGGTGTGCCACATCAAGATGCTGATCTGACATCATGATTAGTGCACAGGTGTGCCTTATACTGCCCACAATAAAAGGCCTAGTTCGGTGAGCTCGCAACATAAGCAACTGTCTCCTTCATTTAATACGTTTCAACCTATTTTCCAGGTGGGTATATCCTTAAAAACTACACAATAACAACACTTAATGTCTATGTACTTTTTGGTAACTTTTCTACTCAAATTTGGGTTGAATTTATGTGTAGAATGTACTGGTAAAGATTCAACCGTTTATGCCGTAGTTATGCTATGACTTAAGATGGCGGCTCGCACGTGTTGTCTGCTGCATCTGTTGAGGCATCACTCCTCCATTATTTAAGTTAGATTGAGGTTTTGATATGGTAAATGGCTGGCTACATTTTATTATTTCTGTTTACATAATGCCTACAGTGTTATCTTGTTAGTGGTAAATTGTTTTAGACTATGATATGTTGTTATGCAATGTAAATATGTGTTCCGGGTGATTATTACTGCTACTCTCTTGTATGAGTCCTGATGCTAGTAGCATCTTAATAGTAAACGTGCATTTTAAAAATGCTATAAACTAAATATAATGACCAAATAGACTTTGGAAAAGGGATAATGTGTTTACAGGATTTAGCTGAAGTGCACCGTTCAAGGGTACTGTATATTAAGCCTTATAACTAATGTATTTGAGGTGATATTGAACACTGTGGATGTTCCATGAACATGTGAATAATAATGTCTAGATAGATAGGGAAAATACAGTGTCATATGATGCTGGGTAAAGAATTAAAGGACTATGCAAGCAGTTTAGGCAGATAGGGAATTTATTGTTAATTGTGAAATGTGAATAAATATAACTGAGATGGAGTTCGGTGAGCTCGCAACATAAGCGACTGTCTCCTTCATTTAATACGTTTCAACCTATTTTCCAGGTATCATATATCTGTCGCTAGGTGCCATATTCTGGTGCCTGCAACAAGAGCAACAACTCTCATTATGCTGTGTTACTTTACAACTTAATAAACAGTGTTTTTTATGGTTTTAATTGTGGGAACTTATATACACTTCTTTCATTTTATGTACTTCAATACTGAAAACTGTTGGAAAGTTCCCATTAATCATGCTATGGCATTATTAATAATTTTATACTTTATACTTTATACTAGTGAACACAATAGAATATGGCGCACACTGCATTTGACGTTTACTTGAAATTATGTGATACCAATCACAAAGTTTTTGATATCATCCAAATATGTTGAAAAGAAGTGTATATTTTAGTTTCCTAAACTGCATTTGGATTTGACCCAAAAGACCCAGTGCTACTTCTGTGTGAGTTCCCAAATGAAATGTTCTCTTTATCTAACCTTTCTTAAGTGTTTTATCACCATTTAATATAAAATATTCCTCTGTATTCTGCATTTTATCAGTATAAATTAGATATTTTCCTGTTTTAATGTACCGACCATGAAAATTCTCATAAAAGTTTTGATTAAAGTTGAGATTTATTTAATCAAAAACAGATAAAAGTGCAAAAAAAAAATTCTTTTTCAGTAAAATTCAACATTAACTGAACCTAAACCAAGGATTTTTATCTACTATAATTTATCAAACTCCATGGGTTTTAATTATGAATCCATGTTGTAGAACAGGGGTGTCAGTGCAGGGGCCACATTCAGCTAAGTTTGATCTGAACTGGGCCATACCAGTACAATAAATAACGTAATAATATATGAATAATATCAACTCCAAACTTTTCTTATGGTTTGTTTTCATGATGTAATTTTACTTTGTTCACTCTAAAACACTATTAGGTTTTAGTTTATCATTTACAGATATACCGTCCATTCTACAGATGCACTAAATATTTAGTAATAGGTATTAAAATTATATTATTAAAATTGTACTTACATTTCCAAATATTCAAATGTATTCTGATTATTGAGATTTTTTTGTGAAATATATACTTTCTTTTAGTGTCACTAAATGAAAATAATGTTGTTTTTTACATGGGAATATTTATAGGTTATTATGAGACAGAATCAGTCTGAATGTGGACCATGAACTAAAATGATTTATAACTTTTTCCATTTTATAAATTAATCCAAAGGGTCCAATCTGGCCCTTTGGATGAATTTATAAAATGGAAAAAGTTATAAATCACTTTGACACCTGTGTTGGAGAAGATGAGTTTGTTTTCATATTCACTACAGAACCTCTGAACATCCAAATGGGTCATATCTGATGACCAGGAAAAGACAATTAATTATAATTTGCAGTAATTATTTACATGATTGATAAGACTATTGGATGAAGTGGTATTAAACAGTCCAGATCTGTAGATGCATTTAGTCACTGATGGATGTTTGGGTCTTTATGGGTTAAAACGGGACAAGTGAAGAAATAATACACAACTCTATATGCGAGTCATATTTAACCTATTAACTAAATGGGATAGAAAAAGAAATAGTTTCAAGTTGGTCATAGTGTATTGAGGTGAATCTCAAAGAGACACAAATAGATGTGATAGGGTTTAAGTAGGAACACCAGGGGGCTTAAATACAAGAGGACGGACTGGCCGATGCAAAGCCCTGGTGCTGGCTGTATTATTAGATCTCTGTTAGAGTGAGTGCTTAGTGATTGCTGCAGCCCTCTGGGGGAATAGATATGTCTCTCACTCTTGATGTCTGACTATGATGATGTGAATGGGCGAAAGCGAAAGCCACCAATTCCCAGAACATACTACTGGTTTTTGATTGCCTTGGAGAAAATCCCAAAGGAATTAGCTTTGATGATGAAGGACAGTTGAGAGATATGAAATGAAGTGTAAGGTAGAATAAATAGAGAAATATGCCTGAAGCTTTTTTTTTTTTTTTTTTCCAACAGAACACACTAAGCTTCTGTCTAAAGCTGTGACCAGAGGTGAGGGTTGAAATGAAGATTGACCAGTAAATTGAGCTTTACTCCTTGGCTTGGCTCTTTTTTTTTTTTTTTTCCTTCTTCTCCCACTCACCAATACAGTCTAATGCAGTGTCGGCATTACAGCAGCTGGCCTCAAGGCACTCAATCTCACAACTCACCTACCTCCACTCACTTCACTTCTCAGAGCTGCCTGAACCACTCAGCCTGCAGCAGCTACAAGTCGTTTAACAGGAAATAAAAGCTCTCCTTTTTTTCATGGTCAGATTTAGCGCAGCTGACCCTCATCCTGACCACAGTTGACCAAACAAACTTGGTCTTTTACTTACTTACTTTTTATTGAATGATCTGAGTGAACTCACCATAACAACTTTGCCTGTGTTTATTATACTAAAGCTAGTGTAGGCTGAAACTTTGGAATGGGAATTAACAGAAAATGTCCAGGACTTCTTGGTTTAATGGTACCTGAGAATTTCTACTTACGGTAGACACACTCTGGTAAGAAATTTCCTGAAAGTGCCAAGATGTGTGATTGTGACATTTTCAGGTATGACATTCAAAGTGATTTCTATTTTGTGGAACGTCTGCTGCTGTCTTGGCTAGAAAGCTTTAATGTCAACGAGCTTTTTCCTGTTTAAGTAAAGGTAATAACATTGGTCTACAGGTAAAATGCTTCTGGAATGAAACTAATGAAATGTTACTGATAAAGAAAACTCAAGTCTTAAATGTTGGTTGGCTGACATTTCCAAGGTAAGTCCGTGGTTAAAATGTGAAATTCATAGAATTAACAAGAGAATAAGTTTTATTCATAGTGATGCAGAATTTTACTGGGTGTCAAACATGCGGCCCAGGGGCCAAATCCGGCCCACCCAAGGGTCGAGTCCGGCCCTTGGGATGAATTTGTGAAATGCAAAAATAGTTATTAAGAAATAAATAATAATTTTAGTTCAGGTTCCACATTTAAACCAATTTGATCTTTAGTGGCTCAGACTAGTAAAATACTATCATAATAATCTATAAATACTCCCAACTCCAAATGTTTTTCTTTGTAAATGTTAATATTTTCCACATATTTACACTAAAACAAAGTATAATTTTCGTCAAATGTAAATAATCTGAAGAAATATGAAGAATCTGAAATATTTTAAGAGAAATCAGTGCAATTTTCACAATATTCTGCCTGATATTAAGTGCTTTGTCTATTTGTAGACCCATTGAGATTTGTAAGTTAGAATGAAAATGTAGAAGTGACAAATAAAAGCAAATAATTGTTAAAATTCTGCTTATTCTTTCACTTTATTCATGTTTTTCACATTGTTTGAAAGGGCTGTTAGTCAATATAAATTATATATTAATATTTTCAATATTTTCATTGATCAATTTTAGTTTTTTCACTCTAAAATAAAGACAAAATTATGGAGTTGACATTATTTATGTATTATTATGTTATTATTTCAAAGGTTTGGCCCACTTCAGATCAAATTTTGCTGAATGTGGCCCCTGAACTAACATGAGTTTGACACCCCTGGTCTACGGTCTGAATTTTTATGCCGGCCACCAAAGACTGAATCTCCTAGACCAACCATTGTGGAGTATTATGGGCTGTCACCATGTGGATTAATGTACCGATATTCTTCTAAAAATAATCACTAACTAAAATCAGGAGGAAGGCAGCACAACTGTCTTCATGAAGGAAGCCAATGAAAACCAGAAGTAGCCTTGAAGCAAAATGGTTTCTTCAGTATTTCTTATTGCCACACCAGATGTCGGAAGTGTTTATTACTGTTTTAAACATCAATAGAACAAGGAAAAATAGAGTGAAGTGCTGTATGAACACTTAGAGAAATAGTCCTTCAACAAACAAGTACCTCAGCCCAGTGGCCCTGGGGATGGTAATTTCATGAGCCACAAATCATGAACAAAAAAAAAGGTATTCTGGGTGATTACTGCATTTTTGTATTTTGTTGAGTTTCTTGCATTGGTGCCAACACTGCAGGAAATACTGGCGCAACATGAATAATGGCCACAATCCATTAAGACGGTCCCCATACTGGTTTCTGATGTTGTATGTGCTGACTTAGCACATGGTCGTGCAAAAGCAATTAAAATAGAATGGATATCATTAATGTTATTAATTGTGCGTCTGCGCTGTTTGCTGTCACATATTAAATTGTCTGCTGTTATGTTAAAGAGGTCCTTGTCTGTAGGATTTTTTTTTTTTTTTAAATGTGCAGCTAATTAAACTAATCAATTGAAGCAAGAAAAGACAGATGATGGCAACACAACAGGGGTGTAAAGCAACAAGACAAGATGCAACATGATGTGCAGAAGCTAAACAGATGAGAGGGTGCAGCAAATGAGGAAGACTGAAGGCAAAGAAGCATATAATTGTCCTCTACCTGCTGTCATTGATCTGTGTTAATATTTGTCAATTAGTTTGATCAATCAGCCTGTTGTTTACGTTATCTACAGTTTGCCTCTGTTGTGTCAACTAAAAAGTAGTAGGATACTTGTAGACAACACTTCTGTGACCTTCCAAACTCTGTTAAATTCAGAGGTGGAAGTAACTAAGTACAAGCACTTCCTTTAATGTACTTGTACTACAGTTTTAGGTATATGTACTTTACTTGAGTACTTTTTTACTTTTACTCCCTACATATTTGTATAAATATCTGTACTTTATACTCTTTACATTTATATCAATATCTGTACTTTATACTCTTTACATTTATATAAATATATGTACTTTATACTCTTTACATTTATATAAATATCTGTACTTTATACTCTTTACATTTATATTAATATCTATACTTTATACTCTTTAGATTTATATCAATATCTATACTTTATACTCTCTACATTTATATTAATATCTATACTTTATACTCTTTAGATTTCTATAAATATCTGTACTTTATACTCTTTACATTCTCAGAATAGACTCATTACTTTTTCAAACTAGACAAATGTGACAGTATGAAAAATAAGTCGTAAATCAGAAATTGTGACTTTGACTTTTTATCTCATAGTTATCCATTTCTTATCTCATAAATATGATTTTTTTCACAATTTATTTTTTTTTTTTAAATCTCATAATTATGCTTACTTTAAATCTCCTATTTATGACTTTTGATGTTTTCTCAAATTTCCTGTCCATAGCCACTAAACTAATTACCATGACCCAATAAAACACATTTTCTACACAGTAACTCACTTTTAAAGGCTTTATTTTTAGATATTTTTGAAATTTTTTAGATTGTTCCTGCTTAAGTAAATATTATTTCATCCATCGCAAAAAAAAAATAAAAAAAAAAATATATATATATATATATATATATATATATATACAAAGTAAGTAAATATATAAGTAATCAAAAACAAAGTTGGTACAGTAAAATATGGCATGTGTGACTTTTTGTATTTTGCCACAAAAACTGTAAGTAAACCTTTCTAGTGTATGTGACAGTGAACAACTTTCAATTTGAAAGTAGGCCAACATCATAAGAGTCCAGCATCACATATTCTAATAAACCATCTATTCAAATCTCACAGCTGCTATAATAATTTAACACAAAGAAATGAACAGTACCATTCATTTTACACCATGTACTTTCTAGACTGTTTAACACAACAAATACATTTGGTACATTTCTTTCAAATTGATACTACATATAAACTCCTTGCCATTTCCGTTAAAAGTACTTTTTTTTTTTCTTCTTCTTCTTCTTCTTCTTCTTCTTCTTTTTTGTTCCAGTTATATTTTGCCATCGCAACATCAGAATGCCTCTTGGTGTATGTGTGTGTTTTCTTTGATTACCTGGAGGGAATAAGCCATACAATGACAATGTTGCCCTACTTTTAAAACTCAAAAGCATTTGCTGAGAAACATACTTGACAGGTATAAAAACCCTTTTGAATGATGAATTGTTCCTTTCAGAGAATACACAGGAGCTCAGCTTTCATTTAACATTGCTAAAGAAATCCATCATTTTACGAGAAGGTATTGATGAAACACCGATGACATTGTCCATTTAAAGAATAAGCCCCTTCGACATGTCTCTATGAAAGAAACAAACAGCCTCCACACAGCATGAAGTCAGACAGTTATTCTCTCATTGACAGTTGTATGAGCTAAGATAAGGGCCACCCACTGACAGCCACAGTAGGTAAATGCTAAAGCCCCAATTTGATCATTCCTTGATCTACACATAACCCACAAGTCAATGGGTAGAGCAGTTCTGGAACCTTCAGTCTTTAAACAGCTTCAAATGATATTTTCCAAAGAAGAAAAATAATTTCTTTTCTCTTTGTTCCACTCTGATGAAAAAAAAAAAATCCAATATGAGATAAACCCCACATGCTGTTGTTGAAATGCTTCCTCACAGGTATTGATATTCTAAACACAACAGCAGTGGGTAACTGTACAGCTTACTACCAGAGGTGGGAAGTAACTAAGTAAAAGTACTTCACTACTGTACTCAAGTACGGTAGATTTTTTAGGTATCTGTACTTCAGTATGTATTTTTCTGGCAACTTTTTACTTTTACTCTCTACATTTTTGCATAAATGTCTGCACTTTATACTCCTTACATTTATATAAATATTTGTACTTTATACTCTTTACATTTATATAAATATTTGTACTTTATACTCTTTACATTTATGTAAATATTTGTACTTTTTACTCTTTACATTTATGTAAATATTTGTACTTTATACTCTTTACATTTATGTAAATATCTGTACTTTATACTCCTTACATTTATATAAATATCTGTACTTTATACTCCTTACATTGTCAGAATAGACTTGTTACCTTTTCAAACTAAACAGTGTGAAATATAAGTGGTTTCAGAGGGAAAATCAGTGGAGAGAAATTGTGACTTTTGTATCAGAATTATGACTTTTAGCTCATGATTGTGACTTTTTAGCTCGTAAATTCAACTTTTTCCTCATAATTATGCATTTCTTATTTCATATGTATGACTGTATCTGGTAATTTTGACTTTTTATGTCATAATTAAGCAAAAAGTACTTATTTCCCTTTCATGTATTCATGTCAATGACAATAAACTGAATCTGAAAAAGAAGCTATATGCTAAAGTGAGTATCGAGGAATGACAAGGAAATTCCTGATTTTCTCAATATCTTATTGTGAAAACACATTTTTGGTGACCTTAACCTTTGACTTATATTTACAAAAAATTTTAAGGAATCTATTTTTCCCCACCTGAAAATTTGATGGAAATTGTTCCAGTACTTTGTAGTTTTTGCGTTGCTGAGAAACAAACCAATAAACAAAATAGACTCACATTCATTCTGAGCAGGAGGTGTGTGTGTGTGTGTGTGACGTGCACATGCTCGGACACAGCTCGCTACCGTGAATGTGTGAGTGTGTGTGAGTGGTGCGAGTTGTCCCTGGAGACCACGTCCCTGGCATATTTTGTCCCCTGGTCATCACAGCAGACTCAATAGGCCTTGTGCCGACGTGGTCCGCGGCGAAGGCCTAACAAGGCTTGTATGTCGTTCTATGGCATCAAAACACCATGTGATCGATCCATAAGTGTTGACCCACCTGATGTGTGAAGGTGAGATGATGTGAATAAAAAACACCAGATTCTATCTTGTCTGAATCCTGAGATATTACCACTGATGTGTTTTACCTGTTGACCTTTAGTGTGACCTTGACCTTTGACCATCAATCTAATGGGTTCTTCCTGGACCCATTATCTATCATTCCTGAAAGTAAACCCTGCTGACAGACAGACAAACGGACTGATATATTTTGATGGACAGATATTTGATGGACGTGTCAATAATTGTAAAGATGATCAGTACAATGATTGGCCGAAGTTTTCCTCTGGTTCCACCTTCAAGACTGGACAAAATTTTTTTTTATTTTTTTTGCAAACATTATTTTTCAGTGTGTGATATGGGATCGTGAAGAGGTTTTCAAGAAATATGGTAAAAAATGTTCCAAAAAAAGATCTCCCACCCCACCTTTAAGATGGTGATTTTATTTCAGAATCAAACTCCTTTTGTCAGTTTTAGAAAAAAAAGTTTTTATCACTTTGAGTCTTAAATTGTGTTTGTTAGTGATAGTCCCTTTATGGTGGACATCTGACTAATTCCTCTCCTGCTGTTGTGCATCTCATTTTAATTGTCCCTACCTTTGGAAACTTACTGAGCCCGGATGACACCCTAGTGTTTGCTCTGCCGCTAGATTCACATGCATCACTAAGCAACGTCTCAAACATGTGACATTCCTGCAAATGAATCACATGCTGTGTGGACAAATGTTTGAGCATATTGGAGGGATTTTGTTTTGCAAGTGTGACATCTATTCCATACTTTAGACCATTTCTGCCTTGATGCCATGTTAGCTACGTTCTAAACCACAACAATGAATATGGAATGAAGGCAGAATAATAAGCAGAATCATTAATTAAACAAGCAGGGAAACAATTCCAAGATATTGTGCTACTAGGAACTTTCTAGTCCCATCTCTTATTATATGTCTTCTTAATCTCTCACCTCAGGTAAAGAATAAAGTAATTTCCTGAATCATATTTAATCCAGACATGAACACCCTACTGAGGCTTCATACCACTTATTTTATCTTGTAAATCTATGTAAGTTAATTAGCTTTGTCACTGACACAGTGCATTTGAATGGCATGTCATTTCACCTCAGGTTATGTCTACACAGGTTGTTTTTTTTTTTTTTTGTAAAAGTATCGCGTCCACACTGGGAATGGATCAGTAAAATATCACATAACCATGGCAATGAAACTTTGTTGAAAATGATGCAATACACATGTCACACCTCCACATGCCTAACCCTAACCCTTGTAAAAAGCTAGTGAGGTGTAGTGGAAACACAACCAACTAAGGCTATGTTTAGACTAACCCAGGTATTTTTGAAAACAGACATTTGCCTTCGTTTGTGCCTTTCGTTTATATACAAGAGTTTTTTTCTTCTTTTCTTTTTTGTCTGCATTTGTTCTCATTGTTTAACACCACAGAGGGGGTGTCAACATTGTTTGAGATCAATGCATATTTTAGTCTTGCAGCCAAATATTTTAATATTTAGTGCATGTGTGTGACCATCACCGGTCCTCCCTGAAAGCTGAGCAGACATCCTTTATTAGAACTCTCTATTATAAGCCAAGGAGGGCAGTGCTACACCTTGTCTCCTTTTCCTCAATTTATATGATTGATTCTTTTATATCCTTTTTGTTGTATTACCTAACTTTTATTTTTGATTTTGATTATTATTTGATTAACCTCCCTGTATTGCTATTCATTCTCTATGTATTACTAAATCAATTTATTGATTGTGATTAAGTTTGTTTTGCTTATGAAAATTGTAATTATACCCTATCATTCTACTTGACTTTATTTTTAATTGATACTCTCTGTCCACCTTAATGTACTTTTAAATTGTTACTTATATTAATACCGTTTATTATTAGATTAACCTTATTGTTATTTATTATTCATTTACAATGTATAACTGTATTCTATGTTATGATTCTGATTGATTTTGTTTACTTTAGAGGAGGAGGGCATAGTATAAGCTTACTTGCTTTTTCCCCTCCTCCTGCACCGGTTTTTAAACATTGTATTGTATTATTTTCTCTGTTATCTTCTTTTGTGCGAATCAAATAAACAAACAAGCAAACAGTGATGTATGGGGGAAACAACGACTGGACAGGACGAACAGGGAAAGAAATTAACAGGCGGTGCTATTGCAATTAAAGATTGTAAAGTGGTGTGTTATTCCCAGCTCCTAAATGTCCATCAATAAAAAGGAATAAAAAAAAGAAATTGAAAAAAAGAGAAGAAAACCAAACCAGCACAAAAGAAAAAGAGATTCAATAAATACATAATTAAACAAACGGTTCTGAGCAGCATAATTGTGGATGTCTTGCTAGTATAAAATAGAATGCAATAGAATACAATAGAATAAGCCAGAAGAGGACACTAGTGTAAAAGAGAATGAGTTTAGGGTAGAGATTCTGGAGAGATTCTCAGCACATTCTCGCGGGTCCCATCATCCACTGAAATGGGACTCGGCAGTAGCTGGTGAGACCTGATCAAACATGCAAGTGTGCAGGACCTCGAAGCCCAGAACAGCAATCATGGCAAGGTTTTTTCTTCTAAAAACGCATCTTTGTAAAAACTCTGGCAAATGTGAAGCTTTTTAAAAACTCAGTTTTTGCATTTGTGTATAAAGAGACCAAAACAGACATTTCAGCTAATTTTGCACCACAGAGAGTAGCATATTAAATCTGGTTACCATGGATACATTCTTAGGGCCACAATGGAAACAAGTGTATTTTATCACTTTTTTGTGCTACCCTGTAAATTTTTAATGTAAGTTTTATTTGCATTATCTTTTTAAGAATAAATCAAATCAAATCAAAAAATCAACAGCAGCATTTCTTTTATTAACAGTTATATTCACAAGTTTGCTTTTCAAAATAAAGCTAATCCAAGTCATAGACCAGCAGAGACACATCAGGGTTCAGAGGTCAGCGACTGCACATCTCCTTATGATCGGTCAAAGAACACATGCGTATCGACACATTCCACACAAACCACTTGGCCATGCTTCGCTTTCTTCTGGGGAATGGAACAGGAAGTAGGAGTAACGTGGATTCTCGATGAGGCTTCTGATTGGCTTGTGTGGAGATGTCATTCATCTGACACGGCCACCGACAGGCTTGGTGTGGTTTAACAGCTCTAGACAGCGTATTTATGAGGATCTATATAAACATCACAAAAAACGCTGCTGTGTGCACAAACTTTTTTTTTTGACAGCGCTTAAAAAATATGCATTTCAAAAATATGTTTATGTAAACAGGCCCTTATATAAACATAAAAAAATATCCAAAAGAAAATATCAGGTTACAAAAACAGAGAGGGGGAAGAATGTCATAATAGTGTTTTTTAATTTAATTATAAACTTCGTTCTAATTTTGTCCTGGGCTTTAACTATTTCATAATAAATAAAGGAAACATCACAAAAAACACACTTAAGGTCATGAAAATTAATTGACATTCAGCAATTCAATGACACATTAACCTTTTTTATTGAAAAAATCTGTATTGGTGATACCGAACTTACTTGGTATCAGATGAGTAGCACAATATGCAGTATTGCACAACACTAGTGTGGAACTCCTGAGAAGTCCTTCATTTAAAATTCTAAGCATATCACACAATAGTTCTCAGACATCACTCAATAAAAATAAATTTTTACAAATAAAAATTATGTGTTGAGAAAAAAACTGAAACTCCCAAAGCAAGGTGTGTGAATCAGTGCAACTCTAAAGCACTATTTTTTGGAAGTCCTGCCGCACTTCAAATACTTTACTTCACCCTATCATTTTACATGACAGCAGTACGTGGAAGACCCACCATTATCTGTCTGTATTAAAGCCCCACGTACTGAGGATGTTGTGATTGCGACACCAGTGCCCAGGGAAGTGCTATTTAGCGAAGACAAACATTCTCAGTCCTATTGATTTTGCTCAACTAGACACACATTGTTGAGGGAAGTGAATGTGCAACTGTGAAGCTGATTGATTTAGTATATGTACAACTATGTAAGCTATTCAACAGACTGCAGTTTTATTTAACACTGTATTAAACAGTCTAATATTTTGTTTAGTTTCAAGCTAATATGTCTAGGTTTTCATTTTGGGGCCGACATTAGGGCATAAACTATTTATCATATTCTTTGGTTTATGGTTAAATACTTACAAACTTAAGCTTCAGTTGTATTTTGTGTTCATTATAAATAACATAATTAAAAAAAAAAAAAAGACAATCAGAGGTTTTGCAGAAATCCGTCATTCTAACTGAATGCTTATTAATGCTTCAATTGGCAGTGAATGCAAAAAACTGTTTATTTATTATTATTATTTTTTACAGAAGATTAAAGGTGAGGTGGGAGGTCTTTTTTGGAACCTTTTTTTCCCCATATCATGCACTGAAATATAAAGCTTGCAAAAAAGCTAAAGTTTGGCACCGGAGCTGCAAGCCACCTTCAACCCTGGACCCTTCCTGTCGCAGCCATGGAGATCACCACTGTAGAGGAAATGGTCATAAGCCAGACCTGGGGGGAGGTCCCGCGAGGGGATCCTCCCAGCAGCGGCCCTTCCAGATCCACTGAGGTTGAATCTCTCAGGTGGACCCCACCCATTTACCTCTCAGTGGTTTCACATCCTCTTGAACTCTCTGTTCAAAGTTCTTTTCAACTTTCTCTCCAGGTACTTGTTGACTATTGGTCTGGTGTCTGTATTTAACCAAAGATGAACTTTATCACCGCTTTGGGCTGTATTCACAACAACCTGACTCTGAGAAGACCGGACCCCAGTGTGACGACAACCGGGCAAGCAGTCTTCCATACGCCACATTTCCCACTGGTGCTGGGCTCTTCCCTCTTTGCTCGCCGGTACTGAGAGTTTCTTTTCCTCCGCTTAGTGATATGCTTACAATAGGGAATGTGGGTCATAACATCCAATGCAAGGTGTTTTCTGTGGGGAAAAATGCCTTACCTCTTTTATCTCAGTATTTTTGAAAATAGACCCAAACTTGCCTCGCATTAGTCTACATCTACAGCCACCATCCTGTTTTCACGGACCAGTTTGACAGAAGCACCCATATGATATGTATGTCTTCACCACCTCCTCTTCAGTAATGATTTTCCAGCTTTTTTTCTGACACATTTTTTTAATGATTTATTACATTCATGCTTCTTTTGTATTTTTAGCAGACATTTTCACAGTGTCTCGTTAACCCTTGTAAATGTGGCAGACGTAGACGTGGCCCCTGCGACATCTCGGCACCAGCTGCTCTGTCTGTTGTGAAGGGAATTTTACCTTCGGTCTGTGTGTCTGTGTCTCAATGATACTGTAATGTCTCACTGATACTGATATGTAAACATTCCATTCATACATCCCTGAGTGGAAGGTTGTCTCCAGAGACATGGTGTGGTTACAGTGGTATGAGAAGGACAGTGTTGGTCGCTCTCATACCACCCTCGGAATGTTAAGAAGAGTATAAAAGAGTTGTAGTTTAGATGGAGCATCAGAACATCTGACGACAGCTCGTTCTGTTCATGTTCTCACTTGCATGCAAGTTCCAAATTAAGTTGTTAATTTCTTCAATAAATAATTGTTTCTGATTTGAACGGTTTTCTCTCCCTGTGTGATACAAAACTTCCACAACAATTTGGCGTTGTTGGCAGGATCCCATGAGTGTGACGGACGGAGGACCGAGGTCGGGGAAGTGATCAGCCTACGGACCAAAAAGTCGTATCCCTGTTGGTAAAAACAAAAACCAGAGGACAGGGACCGAGCCGGACTCCGCCCGCACACCACCGGGATCTGAACTGGACCTGTGGAGACCAGATCACACTTGGTGAGAAAGTTTTAATTTGGGTTAAAATAGGAACTCTTGGTCTGAAGCTCACGTCACCTGCCCGCTTTCTGCTGTTATGGTGCACAATACAGTAGATGACAATTTAGATTCCTAATGAAGCTAAATTGGATCACCATGAACTAATTCACGTGTAGGGCCCCACAAATTTAGATGGGCATGCAGAGTGGCTGTTTGATACAGTTGTGCTGGAATTAATTCATGAGTGAGGTTTTTTTAGTCTGTTTGTTTTCCCTTGGGGTGTGAACTCCAGAAAAAACAAAAACCGTGATAAGTGAGGCATTTTTTAGTTTTTCTCCTTGAACGTGACTCAAAAGGAAAAACCGAATAGGCTTTTAGGATTTTCGCCTGAGTGTTAGACTCGAAGTTGAAAACCAGTCGGGAAAACGTCCGACTATGGGCAATCGGCCGAGTAAGGGTGACGTGGGGTTGGACCGGGAGACTCCAATTCCAAAAGACATGTTGTCATGTTGAACAATTTAAAAGCTTTTCAGTGCACAGATTATTGGGTAACAAAATGTAATTTCCCCAAAACGGGAAGATGAAAAAGTAAATGATTTCAGAAAATATTGAAATGAAGCTCATGAGTAAACTCAGAACGTTGTGAATCTTGTAGTGGGTCAGATTTGACACAGACTGACTAAATTCTTTATCATGCGGGTTTTGCAGCGACGTAAAGTAAGAAACGTAATAATCAGTTGCGTTAACATTATTTCGGCCCAGATCGACGTGTCTGGAAGATTAATGTTCCGAGTGGGACATTAATAGATAATAACTTTAGCGAATGCGAGTCCTTGTGTTATTCAACATAAATTCAGCTGTGATAACAGATGTCTCTCTCTATAAGATTCACATGTATGAGTGTAATAAATATAGATGAAATGTCTTAATAGGTCTGATTGTGTTGAACATGATATGATCAAAAATGCTAAAGCAAAACCAAAATGTGGCAAAACACCTAAGTCTTGAAAATAAGATGGGGAAAAAAAAAAAACAACAACTTTGAGTTGAAATTAGAAACTATGTCTAATCCAAACAGAGTTTGTTTTATCTCACACACAGGTTTGCATTTTAGTGCGTCACCTTGTGCTCCAGAACACCCCCTCCCCTCTCTGTCTAAAGCTCACAGCTCTAAAGTTCCTTCCTGGAAGATGGGAGTCCACGTCTGTCTGCGTCCATCACGCCAAAGGACCCTCCTCTGCACCCTGCCTCTCCTACTGGGTCTGCCGTCTCCCCCTCTGCAGCACCGGACTCAGAAACAAAGATAATGGTAGCTGGGGTGAGACTGTGACTGTGACAGATGTGTGAAAGACTGTTCTATCTGAATGTTCACCAGACTTTGAAGATACAACCTGGAAGAACATCACATGTCTCTGGGCTCTGGATGAACCAAGTGTGGTTCATCACCGTAAGGAAACGTCAAGGCAGGAGGAATGGACACAAGCAGCAGAAACGTGGACTAAGACAATGAAGGACAGAGAATGTCAGCAACAGCAACTGACCACTGGCAACAACAGTTCCTGAACCAACTAGACTGTGAGACTGCACCTACACCCCTCCCCCTCCCCCTTTGGAGCACAGGCTTACACATGCTTATTAACTGTATGTATTGCATTTGCACACCAGTTGTCTGTACTGACGTCACACACCTTCGCCAAGTTCACACTAGCACGTTTTATAGGGTGAAAACAAAAGAAAAACAACCTTTTTAGTCTAAAGGATGTTAAACATTGAAAGAATATTTCAAATCCATTGTTTTGCTCATTGTCTGATACATTTTACTTGGTTATTTTGTTTTCCAAAAGACATGTCATATCTTTTAAATCTCCTGGCCAGAGATGTAATGATTACCCTCAGAAGAGAATGTTTTTATTATAATACTAATACAAAGTCAAATGTCTAAATCTCCATGTGCATGCATTAATATCTAAATCTCAGACACACATAGCAGAAGTGTTGTCAGAAAAGAGAAAAAAAACCAACAAAATCTTAGATTATATGTCACTAAACTGCATTACATTGCACCTCATATTTGTTTTTTTCCTGAGATTCCAAATTCAGGGGAGTTGGTTGACTTTCCAGGGTCCAGCCGACCCACCCTGTATGGTCTGATATTAGATTTACCTCACATTTCATTATCTACAATTTAAAGAGGAACACGTGTGATCATATTACAACAGACTGCATTTGCACTGTGTATTTATATGGTTTAATGTAAAGAGGGATCAACAAGTGTTGACCATTTTTCTTTGATCAGTAGATGATTGTGTTTGTTTGGGTTTCTCCAGATTAATGCTGGAGTCATAATTAAATGTCCAAACTGGGACATTTAAACAATTAATAACAGTATTTGTCATAAGCAATGGTTCTGTGTGTACCAGTATATGACAATAGGCTGGTTGGGGTTAGATTTATTTATTTATTTATTTTTAAAGTTATTTATATTTACATTTCAAGCAATATATTTAGACCATGGCACCTAAGAATAACTGTCAGTCTTCTCCACAAAGAAGGTCTGCTAATTTAGAGAAAATTTTAAGTTTAAAAAGAATTTAAACTTGGGTTTTGTTTAGACTGTAGTGCAGTAGTTTCTCCTACTGTCACAGTGTGTAGAACTGACACACTCCTGTTTTCCTTAGAGGAACATGGTTATGCAGTCAACTGTGATTTATTTAATACAGACCTTATCAGTCTCTGCGACAGTCTTGTGGACTCCGTTAGCTGCACAAACCTTTGTTGACATTAGACAATTTATTCTTAGTATTTGGGTCTTGTTATGGTTTATGTCATCTTGGCTCATTCTATGGTTATTAATTATTTAGTAAAATAACCCCTCATTTATTGACGGCAAGGGTTTTTAATGCGACCATTTGAACCTGTCAAAAAGACGTTTCTCAGTTGCATGCCTCAGATACTCCTGCTATACATACATAGTCTAACATGCTTGATTTTAATCTTAAAATGGTATGCTCTGAGATGTACATAAATACAATATAGGTCTGATTTACAGAAAATATTGTCCATAGTGCACCTAAAACTTGATTATGGCTCAGTTTGTCATCGATGATATGACCGTAGATGTAAACTCCCTCCTTTGTGCTGGAGTAAGGGTCCCTGTCTGTTTAACTATTTGTTTTCCATAGAGGAAGAACAGAGGAATTATCATATGATAATGTTGGTTTTTAGGAGCTCTGTTGTGTTGTGCCATGGCTGTTTGTCTGTGTGTGTGTACGTGTATGTGTGTATCCCAGAGTTAAGTGATTACTTTATTAAGTGTAATTTATGCTTAAACTTTTTCCCCGCTAGGGAAATGGTGTCAGAAGTGTGTTTGTGAAACTAAAGTAAAAAATACATATATAGAATATATACAGTAGAGGTATATATTTGTCTAAAGTGTGTTTTGAAAATAATGCACACTTTCTTGAGATTTTCTTACTTTCAGACTTGTGTGGGGGAATTAGTTCTAATCTAACACTTCAGTGATGACCTTTCCTACAGGTTTCCAAGTCTTAGCGGATACTGGATGGTGAGAGACACCCCCCCTTCTGAACTCACTTGTCTCCAAATATATATGTTTTTCTTCCTCTCCTTTTCAGGTCAACCTGAGGGACTGTCGGTGCAAAGAGAAAGCACACTTACAGATCATGTTGGTAACTGTAAAACATGTTTGTGTCATTAATGATGTTCATGAAAACGAAGGATATTCTTTCCATGACTTAAGTGATGTACATGCGCCTGCGTAATCACAGACAGATGACAGATCTGTCCACACCTCCTCATGTGGGGTGTGATGTGCTCCCATGTTGTGCTGTGTTTTCTCCCAACCTTAAATATCTCAACAGGTAGTTATGGTGTTCTCTTCAGTCTGGGGAGTCCTGGTGCGGCACTACCGATGGACAGCATTGGAAGTAGCGGCGGGCTCTTCTGGGTGCCCCTGACGACACACTCCATGGTCAGAGTGGCTGAACGGCCTACCAGATCCTACTAGATCCTACCAGATCCGGTGTCCCACCACCAGAGGTTCCTGGGAGGACCACCAGCTGCTGGGCAGGGGGGAAGCGCGGGGGGATACAACCCAGACAACGAGGGAGGGAAGCGCAGAGGGAAACGCGATGCCGACCGGACAAGGGGACACAGAGGACGGAGGAGGAGTGATGTGCCAAGTCACCATCCGATGTTGCAGACACCCGGAGGACGGCGACCAGCCCTTTGCACTGCATGCACTCACACCCACATGACTTCGCTGGCTGAAGCCTAATGGTCATAAGGTGATCCAGTGAAGTCACATATATTCTATCCTTTGCCTGGTCACTGGCGAGTGACTGAAGACCCCTTGGCCCCTCATTTACACTGATTTAACAATGGTCAGCACGACGGCCATTAAGGGAGGAGGGTGTGCTCTGATGGCCATCCTCTCCCTTTTTCCTGCTGTGGTATCTGCAGGTGAAGGGAACTGTTCCCTTTACACACCCAGGTGAGCAGTGTCAATGGATGAGACACTCTCTACCTACGTGATCTCCACATGATTGATCATCACGATCACACGAACAATGTGTAGTGGAGAAAGACGTGATTTAATGCGAAGAATCACAAATCAATCACACTCTGTTCATGCTGATGAAGGGGACATTGCGTGGGTGGTCAGATGCTTCTTTGATCTACCCATGGCTGAAATGGAAGCCAACTATGGTCTTCAGAGACCCCAGGAAGTTTTCCAAATATACAAACACATCTGTTGTGCAAAAGAATGTTGTCTTCCATTTGAGAAATGCTTCAAATCCTTTGTATGTTCCACAGTTGTGTTTTCACTCACCTGTAACTAAAACACACATGGTATCATCTAGGTCATACGTAGGGGTGTAAAATTATCATTAAGGTGTCTTGTGGGTTAGCTAATTGTGAGAACCGAATGGATCATCACGACCTGATCCGTTTATAGTCCTGTTTAACATCACTGCACTATTGGGCACTACTTCACCTTCTAACACTACTATCACGTTCAATTCTACTGTGGCCATTATACCTTCCGATTTAGGTTATGGTTGTCCTACTGATATGGTGTGGACATGTGGCAGGAGATCATATCTGCCATCACGGTGGTCGGGCACCTGTTATTTATCTTATCTGCTCCCCGCACTCTCCAAATTGACCATTACCCCGCTCTCACGGGCTAAGCGTGCATTAATTACTTAACTGCTTTTGCATGAGGATAATAATGCTTATGTAAATGAAAGTTGGGGTATTTCAGACTGGTTTTTGGGTTTTTCTACTGGCCTGAAAGGATGGCTATTTAGAATTGCTAGTATTGCTCTAGGAGTCTTATTTTTGCTGGGTATGATTTCATGTTGCATTATACCACTTTGTCATTCCCTCAGTTCGAGGTTATTTGGGACGTTGGTTATGTTTAACCATTCTTCCCCGTTCCCTCCCCCCATCCCCTCTTCCTTTGATGGTCGTCACCAAGAAATGGATTCAGATTGCGAGGGGTTGGATCAGGACTTGGAACTATTTCAGTTCTGAGGTGGTTCTTGGGTTGTGTTTTTACTCACATTGTAGACTAACACACAGTATTTACTCATGTAGATTACTACCTCATGATATTTCATTAATCAGAGTGTTTAATTCATAAAAAGGGGGGATTGTGAAGGGAATTTTACCTTCGGTCTGTGTGTCTGTGTCTCAATGATACTGTAATGTCTCACTGATACTGATATGTAAACATTCCATTCATACATCCCTGAGTGGAAGGTTGTCTCCAGAGACATGGTGTGGTTACAGTGGTATGAGAAGGACAGTGTTGGTCGCTCTCATACCACCCTCGGAATGTTAAGAAGAGTATAAAAGAGTTGTAGTTTAGATGGAGCATCAGAACATCTGACGACAGCTCGTTCTGTTCATGTTCTCACTTGCATGCAAGTTCCAAATTAAGTTGTTAATTTCTTCAATAAATAATTGTTTCTGATTTGAACGGTTTTCTCTCCCTGTGTGATACAAAACTTCCACAACACTGTTCTGAGCGACCCGCTGTGGTGTGCAGGTAACCGTCTCGGTTCTGATGAATTGTTTCCGTCTCAGCTTGAAGGCGTCATGGGGTTCTGACATTGCATTGAGTTAATTGGCTGATTATTCCCATGCCGTTGTAATTAGTACTTCGGCGTAGTGTAATTGATCCAGTGTGAGAATTTTCTGGGCAGGATGTGTGTGATTGGCTGACAGCTTTTGATTCCAGTGCTTTTAACCCCCTGCTGGGAATCTCTACGGAGAGATACTGGGCTGATATTTCCACTGTCTTAATTAAACCACTTAGAAGTTAGCAGCACGGGGGAGAGTTTCACCTGCACCGTTGCTTAAAGGCCTATTAGTGCTCAGTCTATCAAGATATATATATATATATATATATATATATATATATATATAAAAATATAAATTATTTATGTACACACACTCTCAAGTTGTTAAACAGGGACACAAGAATGTACAAAATATATGGTGTTGTATGATCGAAATGCTGTTATTAGAAGGGCTGTATTTGTACTTTAAATGAAGGTTATGCCATCAGAAGCAACAGCGAAGGGTACATTCCCAAACACCCCCAATCCTTAAAGGTGTCATTCCACTGAAAACCACTTTTCCACGCTCCTTTTGGAATCTGATGGGTCACCCCGAGTTACCAACACATGCTGCGTTTGCTTCGTGGTGTGCCACCTCCACTGGCTGTATTTACCATTCATAGAACAACATAGAGAAAAGAGCCACTCAGAAAAAGCTTGTCTACATTACATCATGGGGACATTGGTGTCACCCATGTGTGGTTAAGTCCATCCCCCATTCCAGCGAATCTGAAGTAGCATTAGCATCGATAAGAGAAAACGTCACCACAGTAGCTGCTGCACAAACCTGAAAAAAATTTGCAGAGAAAACTGGTTCATGTCCTCTCTGTGGAAATGAAGCATTGTTTTTTTGTTGTGTTTTCCATATTTTAAATGTTTGTTTTAAAGAAGCGACAGCACAAAACCTAGCTGGATGCTTCTCTGGGAAGATAAGCACACACAGAGCGAGGCGGGAGGGAGTGTTCCTTCATGCATTCCTTCTCTGAGCCAATCAGAGCCGCCTCATTTCCTTGTCATGGACATGTATGTGGAAGTACCAGTAAACTCTGTTGTTCGACCTTAAGTCAGTTTCCTACCCTCCAAAAACAGCTTGAAATAAAGCAATCTCAGTGTTTTTTTTTAATAGAATTAAAGTACTTATGTATTCAATAATAATAGAGAATACAGCAATATTAATCATTTAACACCTGAGCCTCAAAATGTCTGCCTGGACTATTTTATTTATTTTGACATTAAAAGAGTGAGAGAATGTCTTGTGGGTAAGTGCTTTTACCTATTTTTCCACAAGACTTTGAAATGTCTTGTGGATTGTCAAGATTGTCAAGACTTTTTGACAATCTTTGACTCCAAATGTGCCAAAAAATGCTCTATAATGTGAACTATATACAGGCATCAACCCCCAGAAGGTGTGCAGCGAGCTCCTCCTGAAAGCACTGGCGAGTCTTATGACACTGCTGCACACTGGCATGACAAAGGAATTTGTCACAGCAATGTCAATAAGGTGATGGAAAACAGTGATGAACCATCTCCTGGTTTTCCAGTAGATTTAATTTGTCCCAATCATCTATTCCGACGTGTCCACTCCCCCCATGTACTTGTTGTACTGTGGTGGGTCTGGGGACAGAGATCTGCTGATGTGGCCCATCGTCTCTGTCCTGCCAGTACTGCACATTGTCTCCACTCTACACCAGGTGGATGGTGGAGCACAGGGAGGTGTCCATCCACTTGAGAAACAGAAGGTCTCTGTCCCTGATCCACCGGATACTGCCTTGTGGGGATTTTTTTGTCAGTGAATTTTCTTGGGTGGTGGGGACACCAACTCTTCCCTGTCTGTAAAAAAAAAAAGAAAAATATTCCTTGGATGTTGTTTCATAGTATTTGTATAAAATAAAATGTAAATCTGCTACACATCAGTAGGAGCAATTGTTAGTCATGAATGAATGAATTAACTTTGTCATAGTACACATATTAGAACAAAATTGGATAGTATGCTACCTGTATGTTCCACAAGCTCCAAATCCCTGCTAGCTCAGGTGTCAGAACAGTACGAGACTGGTATAAAAGTTGTCCATGTACACAATATACCCAGACCCAAAGTAGTGTTTGTTGACCAGCTCTGTCACAACATCAATGGACAGCTGCTTCCCTAATGCTGTCCTGGACTTGCTGGTTTAGAGCATGAAGTCGACTGTGTAGCCACTCAGGTCAGCTAGCACAAAAAAACTTCAGCTCCACTTTATTGGTTTGGCCTTCATGTATTGCTTTATGCTGAACTTGGTCTGGGTCCCAACCATCCTTTCATCAACAGCAAGATACTGTCTCAGATGACAAATTGTTTTACAGTTCATACATATTATCTTCATGACATGTCTGACCCGATGGAGGGGGTCACATTCCTCAGTGCTCTTCTTCCTGTCATTTTCCTCATTCCTCTCAGGGTCAGAGAGATGAATGTTGGATAAAATTGCTATGAAGTGATCACGGGTCATGATGGTGGCAGGGAACAGCACATGGAAGGTGCCTCGGCAACGTCAAAAGTCACTCATCTTCGGCAGGTCCAAAACTGACCTGACAGCGTGCCTGTGAATTTCTTTAGATCTTCTGGCGTTATTTCAGTCCAGATGAACTTTCTCCCTTTCTTCAGGTTTTTTGCTGCGTTCTTGTTTGTGTTTTGACAAATGTAATTGTATACTGCAGCATCAAAAAAGTGGAAAAAGATCTCACCTGGGTGAGGATTTCCCATTGTGAGAGGAGGTTGGACACATGGGGTGTGTCTTGGATTGAACCTGACATTTGTGGGGACTCCATCATCAGGCTCTGTCTCTGTCTTCAAACCTTTGTTGTGCTTGACCTGGGTCTCCTACCACACCACTGGAATCTCCAGCATGCCCACCTCCAGCATTTCCATGACAGAGGCCACTTGAGGATGAAGAAGAGGACATATTTATTGTCATTTCGTAGCACATACACAGTATAGCTGTTCCTGTGATGGTTTACCATTCAACAAATGGTAAACCACCCAATATCGAAGCAGTTCTTTCTCTCTATGATATTCATTGATATGGAAAGCATGGAATTTCTAAACCCAATGTTTTTCAAGGTATCACATTAACACGAAGGATCAAAACATAATATCCCCGAAAATCTGTTCAGAGATATACATATTAAACAATGGAAGTATGATTAGAGTGAAACTAATTTTAGAGTCAAACAAAGTGACAAAGTGATAAAAACTAAAAGCTCTGTTGTTGTTTTCACAACTAAATCCAGTTTTAAATGAAAAGAATAGAGTTAGATGCAGAAAATACTGTCTGCTGAAGGTATAAAGGAGTTCTGTGATGTTATTATCGTTGCTAAATTGCTGTTTGTTGACACAGACTATTGTGACAGGGCTGACTGTGTTTGGACAATTCTAACTAGATCTATAATTAATCTAATGATAACACAAATTGTATGTAAAACAAAGGTAATTTGTGGTTTTTCTGTGACTGTTTTATGTCTAAAAACATTGCTATGCTAACAGCGCTATAATTTAAACTGGCATCTGACGCACCATGTGATGATTATAAAACAGGGTAAAACATCAGATTAAATCCTATGGATTAACAATGGGATGTCACTTAACCCAGAAAGACCCAGTGCTATTTTTGTAGTAGTTGAAATATATTTTTCCACGTATTTAACTTTTTTTTTTTTAAGTTATCCCCATTTATTGTGACATTTTCTTCTGTATTTTGTGTTTATTCAGTGAAACTATGGTATTTTCTTGTTTTTAATTCACTGATCATGTAGATATTCTTAAAAACTCAGATTAAAGATAAGGGTTATTATATGAAAAACATCCAAAAATGATGACATATTGACTTTTCCGACAAAATATGTCATTAACTGAACATAAAGTGTTTCTATCCACTCTCAGTGATCCAACTCTATGGGCCTTACTGGTGAATCAATCTTGTTGTTCACTACGGAGCCTCTGAACAACAAAATGGATTATATCTGATGACTATGAAAAGATGACAAAATATATTTTACGTCACTTATGCTCATGTATTGATCGGATTAGTGGAGTAAGAGTTAATTACCATTTTAGACATATGTTTCTGATCACCAGTGGCCATTTGTGTTTGTATGGTATACATTTATTTGGCAATATTATGTATTTAAACAATATAGTAGACTGCTGTCTGTAAAGTTGGAATACTTCTGATTTCTGACACATTATTCTTTTTTTGTAGTTTCTACACATCAGTAATTACCTTTGAACAAATCCAATGATTACATACTGAAGTTCCAGTTACACTTTATCAAAAATAAATCCCATTGTCAATTAATTTAATGAGAATAGGTACACATATTTTATCCAAACTTTAAGGACAACAGTGCAAATATAGTTGAATTGTTTATAGTGGAACCACAGTGGAACTATTGTTTACAGCATCATGAATACAGTAGAGCTCAGTCTGAATGCCTTAAAATGCTGATGCAACAGTATCAAGGTCTAATGACTGTTTCCTTTGACTCCCAAGTTTGCTCTGCTAGATTATTACCTTTTTTAAAACAAGGTCTTCATTTACAGATAAGACTGTTTTATAACTCAGCAAGCACATTAAAAGATGACACGTAGGCTGATTCAGTGCACACCATCACCTCCGTCACTGTCTAATCCTAGGTTGGAAACTGTAACCAAGCATGAGAAGCCTGCGGTGCTTTCAGAATAAGTGAAAATCCAGAAACTATCCATGAAAATGTGATATAAAACTAGAGGTCTGACAGCTCAAAGTTTTTTTAGGCTAGAAACATAAGAAGGAAAATTTCAGATAGGGATTAAACAGAGTGGAAGAGATGACTCACAGATGAGTCCATCAATGAGACTGACGACATACAGACGTACTGAGAATATTGGAGGTTCATCATGCACCATAGACATGTGTAGAAGAACACAAACATGGTTTAATAACCAGGGGCATTTCTTTATATTCAAATATTTGTATTGATTTTGCCATATAAAAATACAAAAAAAAAACTAAACAAAACCAAAGCACCAACACAGTAATATAACATAGAAAGTCCAGAGCTGAGCAGTAACATCACATAATATACATTCACATATGATGTGATTATATGCAGGTAAGGCAGAGAAATCTCTGTGAAAATAGCAGTAGTATCTGATACGCTATTGTGTATGACATGGGAACATTTCCTAATGTATTTCCACAACACCTAAACTAATTACCTTCATCGAGGAGGTTATATTTTTGCCGGCATTTATTCACTTCGCAAATCAGAGATTTCTTTGCTCTCTACTGTTGCCAATTTTTGATGGATTGTTCTGAAATTTGGCGAGGAAAAGGAGACAGACAGTCTATATCAGCTGAATCACTCCAGTACTTCTAGTCTGACGCCATATTGAATTTTCATGACATTTCACGCTCTAGCATTGCTAATTCGTTCTGAAATTTGGCGTGGACAAGGAGATGGATACAAGGATAAAACAGACCGAGTTTGCCTTGGTGGAGGTCTGCACACTCAGAGTGCTTTTCTAGTTTCCTGAATCTACTTTATCCTCACTACGGTCGCTGGAGACTGTCCCACCTACCTGGACTAGTTGCCACTTCATCGTAAGGTTGACATATAGAAACAAATGACCAAACACCTGTGGGCAATTTTAACCCATGAGTGCATGTCTTTGGATAGTGAGAATTGTCACATTATACATATATATATATATATATATATATATATATATATATATATATATATATATATACACACACACACACACACACACACACAGTGGTACCTTCAAGTAACAAAAAACCTTTGCCTCAATTTTTCATCTCTGAATACAAAAGTAAATTCTATTTACGAAAGGAAACCGAAACCTCAGAGACATAAATACTATGTACAGTTTGTCTGTTTACCCTCTCATAAAGATGCTAGCATTAGCCACATTAGCACACAATCATTTGCAAACAAAACAGCTTATAGATGGTTCAAAGTATATAAGCCTGTGCTGAATTAATTGGAATATGTTTTGGATATTTGTTTTCCTTTAAGTTAACATCATTAATTAAAGTTTAAGTCAGAGTAACCCACGAATAATATGGAGACAGGAAGTCTCCATCATATGATAAACAAAGTCAAACACCAGATTTGTGTGTGTCAGTCTTGCCAAGATCCAGAATGTTCATTCTTGTCATTATTTCCTGTAGACCATAGAAAGAGAAGAGGTACAAAAAAGACTGTGATCCAAAAATAAAACATAAGTACCTCCAACTTCAACCAGAGGTGTATGTCTTTTATTGTGAGATTGAATTTATTTTGATATAGTTGACGAACGACAAGAAGCTCAGCCTCAAATTCACAAGTTTTTTGTTTGCATTTTAAGACTTTATTTCTAAATTTTCAAATAAGTATCAACATCACATAGGACATATGAACTAGTCTATGGCAGAATAACACACAGACATCAAAACCCACCCAATCCAAGGCTCGGGTAGGGGGAAAAAAGGTGCACATGGTAAGAATGACTTTCATCTTGAAAAAAGGGGATTATATAAAAATCAGAGTCTGATCCATAATGGTTGTGTTAATAGTCTATCTTTGTGTAAGTGATTATATGGCACCAAGGGTCACCACAAAAATGAGTATAGAAAGGAAAAAAGAGAAGGAATAAAGAAGAGTACCGGAATTAAATTTATAAAAGGGTTCCAAGTTAAAGTAAAATACTGAAGCTTTTTATCTATTCTGTATCTAAGATTTTCCAGTAGCAGATGGGAAAGTACCTCCTTCAGCCGTTGTAGAGTAGATGGTGCTTTGATTTCCATTTGAAGAGGATATGTCCACAGGCAATCAAGGATGCAAACACTACAGCGTTTGCTTGCAATTTATTCATTTTACAGTTGGGGGATGGTATGTCAAATATAGCTAAGTGGAATTTTTAATCAAAAACAAGTAGCTTTTGCTTAATATTCAAGTGTCACTGTTTGCGTTACTGTATGCTAATGTTTGCATCTTACTTTGGAGGTAGTGTTTTCTAATTAATTTAAATACCTCACTCAAATTCATACTGTATTTAAATGTCCTAAATTACAGAGCTGTGTGTGAAAACCTGACAGGCAGAATAAAAGGGATACTTTATATTTCACCTACACTTTTACTTCCTGTTAATTTAATTGGTTAATATGGTTTTGGTGAGCCACTGGACAACACTATCATTAGATTTTCTGGTGTGCAGCCCATTGAACTAAATATGAAAGGGTTTTTGCAGGCTAACAAGCACGTTGAATACAATGTTTGAAGAAGGGCTCATGCTCTGGAGAGGATAAACCTGGAGGGAGTTTACAATTAGAACAGCTAAACCTTTTACATTTTAACCTCACGACTGGTATGGAATTAGAATAGCGACACTTCCACGTGGCTATGATTTTTCCGCTAACACCCAGCTCGTGTGAATGTGAGCTGCAATCAACAGTTCAGTCTTGAGAGTCCACAAGCACAGCTTCAAATGTATATTCTTGTTAAAATATTGATTAAGCTCTTAAGTATTTTTCCCCCTCTACGTCCTTTTTAAATCTACTGTATACATCCGTGTTTGAAGTGTAAACACACGCATCGACGCAACGCATCCGTGGAACAAAGCGCCCTCACGCACTACTTCTCCGACACAAACCCAAGACTTGCTGGCAGCTCAAGTGTAAGAGACAAACAGATCGATGTAGTTGGTGACCTCCATTAACACATCAACAGCAAACAGTCTGCACCTCCTCTGTCCTTCAGGATCTTCTTAACTGTGTACATGCATGTGATGTTGCACATACACTTTCGTATGCGTGCATATACAGCAATTGTTGCATATGAATATGGTTAGTTCAACTCCTGTGTTGTGTAGATGCTGTGGACTCCTTTTTATTCTTTGTTCCTCAATGTTTAAATGCATTAGTTGAGGCACTTTATGTGGAGGTTTGTAGGCGTATGTGGGTGTTATTTGGAGAGTTATAGTAGCGTTAAGCTATGAAAAAAAATGAATATTTATATAGATGTGTATGCTACAAATCCTCTCAGTCTCTATCAATGGCAGGCTTTAACAAGATGGTGTTTTCTGTGCATTTTGTTTTTAAAACCTATACTTCATTGCTTATTTAAAATAAAATAAACTAAACTGATGATTGTGATTGGATTAAGTAGTGTGTGACTTTGCAGTGTGGTAATAGGTAGGTTTCAGTCATGTGACTATGATGATGTCACAACTTCAGCTGGAGGGCAGGAAGTACTATGTCGCTGTGGAAGAAATCATTGAAGAGATTGTGTTTATTGTACAGATTTAGATCCAGTGTGGAGATACAGATACATACTGTACAATTAGTTAAAAAATTTATTGAACTTGACCCATATCTGATGAAAATGAATGAGTTTTCGACAGAATCCAAAGATTTTCCAACAATCTCTGCTGTGGATATTACTAACTACCTGGTCCTGCAGACATCCCACTACACCAGCAGCAGATGAAAGACTAGAAAAGTTTGGAGACATAGAACTTTTTTGTCAGTGGGTGGGTCCATAACCTCGGTACCAAATGGCTCAGTGATAATTATCATTTGGCCTCGTTTTATTTGTAAAGATGTGACATCAAGATGTATTGGATGTTTGTTTACATGAGTCACTATTGCTAGCTGCTAGCATTAGCGACTCATGTAAACAAACATGCAACACATATTGAGGCCGTAATGGTATATGTATTTGTACCGAACCATTGAAAACAGACATTCGGTTCTGTACAGCCGGATACCGAACAAATACAGTCAGTTTGTATGTATTTTTGCAAGGTAGAAAAATGACTTGAGGTTATAGCATTAGCATTGGCAGACTCTCCTCCTCCCCACCACAAATACAGACTTAAAATCTCCTTTTTACGGCCATCGATTTTCCTTCTCTCAGAACGATTTGCGCAGCTGTAAACTGCATAAAACATAGACATTGTCCCAATGCAAAACTCACTTGGCTTCACTTCCTGCCCTCCACCTGAAAATTGCGCACTGACTATATATATATATATATATATACACACACATATATGTGTGTGTGTTCATGTGTGTGTGTGTGTGTGTGTGTGTGTGTGTGTGACGTCACAGGAAATCAACCTATTCAGCCCTCTTGCCAATTTATCCTAGTGGTCATATATGGTACTGCAGGTGAGATCGTCCAAAGACTATTTAATCATCTGTACAACTACATTACAAAGAGTTGAGACTGTTAATGGAAGGCTTCTGTAAACATGGAGCTGGATGTGTTCAGTCTATCATATTACAGTGGGTTGCAGGTCTGTGTAAACACTGTGAGAGAAGAATTCAGTGTGAAAATAATGTTGACGCAAGTCAAAAGGAACCCAATTCACTGAACATATTACAAATTACTGTTTAGCGCAAGCCTTTATTGCATATAATGAGGACTTCTGTCATGATCCTAATTGTTTCCATCAACAAAATTAGAAAAAGACACAATTTTCCTCATCTCAAAATGCATCATATTTTATTTTACTAATGGAAATCACTTAACATCACTTGGCTATTTAATTCAGATAAAACAACACATATAACCATGAATGTAATGGAATATTTTTATACCCCATCTGCAAGCATAATACTTTCCAATATAACATTTCATTTTAAGTGAAATTCATTGAGAGCGGTGGTAAAATGCAACTATCATCCCAGACTTCTTCATCACATTATCTACTATTATACCTTGTAGAACTGTTTTGTTTGATAAACTTCATCTATAGCACCTACATATTGTATGTTTTGCATGTGCCAGTTGGAAAAAAACTAAATATCTCCACCTGTAACTGTGTAACTCACAAATAGTTGCACCGCTACCACTGGATAATAACTGCATTTATTAATAATTTAAGTCATTTAACTCTACCCATTAGTTTGATCATAAAAATTGTAGTAATTGAAGTAATAATTACCCATCATGCCGAGTGTTTACACTGGAAGCCTGTGGGGGCAGTGTTATGATCAGGGGTCGGTTCGGTTGGTCAGGTCTAGGTTTAGAAAATCATAAATTGAGGTCTACTGACTACATTAATATCAGATTATGATTGTGTTCAGGAAGCATGATGTATTACTTTCATATGTGGAATCATCTCCACAGACCTGAGTTCAGATCTGAGCCATATTGAGAATCTTAACAGACAACTTTTATGTAGACTTGGCATGAACGCTGTACAACTGTAATGAAGTAGAGAAGACTGTGGTAGATAGTAGAACAAATGTTTCAAGGTGGTGTTGCAGCATCAGGGGAGTTCAGAACTTCCCCATAGTCCAGTGTTGATTTTATAATTGTTTTAAATTATGCTACTCCCTATTTTCAAGGGCATGTTTAGCTGTGTCAAAGGAATCCAATTTGCATGTTTAGTTTTTGACTAGGATAAGGCCTTTCTGGTTGAACTTTCTGTTGGACCAGATCCCTTCAATCACCATTTAAAGTGTAGAAGGGGTTCGAAGTGCAGGTTCTTGCTTATGTGAGAGCAGAGGGTGGTTAAAACAGCAGAGAAGATAATAGGATCGTCATTGCCCCCTCTGTCTGTCATCTATGCTGGCAGGCTTCACAGGAAAGTCAGCTTCTCTAAAGACATTACACACCCTGGACACAAACTGTTCGATCCTCTCCGCTCTGGAAGGAGACACAGGGCACTGGGGGCATGGACTTATAGAAAAAAAAAGTATAAAACCTCCTTTTATTGTATTTTAATGCACATTGACACTTTAGTAGGGTGGCACGGTGGTGCAGTGGTTAGAACTCGTGCCTCACAGCAAGAAGGTCTCTGGTTCTATTCCCACACCAGACCTTTCTGTGTGGAGTTTATATGTTCTCCTCGTGTCTGCGTGGGTTTTCTCCAGGTACTCCAGTTTCCTCCCACCATCCAAACACATGCACTGATAGGTTAATTAATTAATCTAGATTGTCCATAGGTGTGAATGTGACAGTGATTGTTTGTCTATATATGTTCAGCCCTGAGATGAACTGGAGACTCATACAGGGTGTACCCCGCCTTCACCCATTGTAGCTGGATTAGGCCCCCGGTGACCCCTGTGACCCCAGTGACCCCTGTGACCCATGTGACCCTCGTGAGGATAAATGATGAGATGAGATTGACACTTACATTACATTTACATTAGCACTTTTATTTTATTATCCATGGTGTGTATATATACATGTTTTTTTGTTTTGTTTTGGGTTTTTTTTTTTACTTCTTGTGATGTACATAGTTTTTTTAATATTGTGTTTTACGTTGTCTTTTCTTTTATTGTCTTTTATATGGTGCTGATGAGACGCTGCTCAATGAAATGTCATTGTATTCACAAACACAATACAGTGCTTTTCTATTCAATGTGAAATGAGCACATTTGATGTCAACATCTTTCCACATAAAGTTTGTGCCATATCAGTGCAGTATTCTCTAAACATGTTCCATTATATAATCACACTGTTAGATTTTGTCATTTATATCCAGTTTTTCAAAATCACAATTCAACTGAGAGACAAATTTGTAACATTGAGCAAAAGGCAGAACATTTTTATTAAAGGTCTTTCTCTAATATCTTGGATTTTATCTCTTTTTTTTATATTCCACGTATGTTTGTAGTATTTTTTTTTTCTCTCTTTTGCTACCACAAGTCAGTTTCATATCTTCCAGCTTTGTGTTCCATTGTAGTACATAATTTGTTTGCACCTGGCACTTTACACATGCATCTATTAATTTAACATAGAAAATACTGACATCATTTTCACTCGATAACCCTTTATTCTAGAGTGGCAGATGTGCAGTATTGTTTCCTGTGGTTATAAAATGTTTATTTTCAAGATCTAATGTGTGATTGCCATGAAACCTTGGTTTCCAACATTTCAACATGAGGTCTGATGTAGTCGAGGAAGGTGCTCATGTGAACCCTTACAATTGTTTAACCCTTGAGATTGTTTTCTAAATGATTTCTCTTGTCTTTCCCAAGGGGTTTATCACCATTTATTTTAAAATTATCCTTTTCATTTTTCAGTGAAAATCATGTATTTTCCTTTAATTAATTACTGATCATGTAAATAATTCTTAACAGCTCAGAGTAACTCAAAGTTTATTTACACACACACAGTCATGGAAAAAATTAATAGTCAAGTCATCAAAAACAATAGTTATGCAATCAAGTACTAACTCCTGTGTGTATCATGTGACTAAAATAGACAGAAAAAAACATGTAATAACTTAATAACTAAAAGGACTGTTTTTGTCAGTACAATGACATACATTACATACATACATATATATATATATATATATATATATATATATATATATATATATATATATATATATATATATATATATACATATATATATATAAAGATGAAAAACTGTATTTTATGTGAATTATTTACATAAATTGATAGTATTAGTAGATTAAAGGTGGGGTGGGAGATCTTTTTTGGAACATTTTTTAAATGTTAAACTTGAAAACTTCTTCATGATCCCATATCATGCACTGAAATAGAATGTTTGCAAAAAAAAAAAAAGTTTTTAGTCCAGTCTAGAGGGTGGAACTAGAGGAAAATTCTGGCCAGTCATTGTACTGATCATCTTTACCCACCACCCTCTGGACATACTAATTAATGGGTTATGTCAGAAAATGTGAGATATTGACCAAACAGAATGTTCTAGCAGGTTTTGCTAAGTTACTAAGACTGTGTATAAACCGCTGGTGTAACACCATAAATTATTGTTTTCTATTACTATAACTGTTTGTTTTCATGCTGTTTATTTCATGCTTCTAAACCTTTTGTTAGCTAAGCTTCATGTGACATAAACTGATAAATATTGATCATTGTTTTGTTATTTAGGATGATAATTGACACTGAGTTCTTGTCAATGCTCGTGAACCTCCGTGATCGCTCTAGACAGTATGTGCCTTGATTTATTCTTGAAGCCGCGGTTTCGAGGGGTGGGCTGACGAAGAGACATGGGTGTGTATACTTTCAAAATATAGCTTGTAGGAACCATTTTCTAAGATCTCCTACCCTACCTTTGAGCAGTTATTAAACATTTTAGAAGATTAGATGCTTTTGATCGGCTTTGGATGTTTGGGTCTTTATGAGTTAGAGGTCCAGTAGGTCACAATCCGTTCATACATTCGATTAAAAACAATGAATACATGTACATTTCTTAATTTGCACTGGCTGCCAGGTATGTCACTCATATGCACAATCAAAGTTCAATCTCCACATCGCTTTTCATTGCACAAGCACACTGAACATGTATTAACATGGACTGCAGAATAATGCATTACTCTGAATAGATCCATGAAGGTAATTTGTAGGGGACTCGGTAGAGAAAATTGTTCTGCATTACTGAATTCATTGTACAGAGAGAAAGATTGAGTAGGGCCTTGAGTGCACACTTCATTGCACAGGTGCACATTAGTAGTGTCTGTGTGTGACACAATTATATAGAACATATAAGAATACCCATATATCCATCTACATATTCCTGCCCATGCATGATGTGACAGTGTATTAAACCGAGTAGAACTTGACAGTTGTCTGTTGGGTGCCACATACACTCGTCTCTACTGTCAGCCTCCAACATCGGCAAGTGCTCCTTAAAAAGTCTCATCTGGCACAGCCCATCCTTGAAAGATTCTCTGAAACATTCTCTGCCCTTCACGCTCCGCTAGTTACCACCTGACATTTTGGTGGTAAAAAAGCAATTCAGGAGCATTGATTTGAGGGAAAGGGCTGGCGGCTGAGAAAAGAGGAAAATCGATGGGCGCTACAGAGACGGGGGCAGGTACACAGGTACGCTACAGTTCCTCGACAACAAAAGGCCAATGTAGGAAAAGAGAGCTCAGTGACTCCCAATCAGCTGAAAATCATACGCTGCGGGCTGCGTCAGCATCTCCCGCCATGAGTAAATTGTCTGTGTTGCTATTTCTGCACCTTCTCTACACTGTTGGTAATAGTCAGGTGCATCGTCTTTCCCTGTGTTCACACGCAAACAGAGATAAGACAGATTTCTTCACTTTGGGCATTTCCTTTGATCAGCAGCAGTTAATTAATCTAATTTAAAGCAGCACTGAGAAGAATGAAGCTTTTCTCCCTGGTTTGGCTCTTTAAATGCAAGCACTAACTCCAGTAACACTCGGGTTATTAACTGACAAATGAACTGTGTCTCTCTGCTGCTTCTGATATCCTGATTTAAACAGAATCGTGTGGATTATTCTGCACTCTTGTTAACCCTAAACTAACCCTTGTTAGTTTTCTTCATTGCAGCTAAAAGTCACTAAATCTGCAACAGCTCTCCTCTAATATGTTTTGCATTTTAATGTGTGGGGGGTTTAGCTTCTCTCCGAACACTGTGTTGGTGTTTTGTGCTCACTGTAGCTGATTTCAACCAGACTTTAAACCAATGTGAATTTTTATTCTCTAATAAACTTGTCAGGCATTGTGCTTCTCATCATCATATGATGGATTAAGATATGCCTGAAACTGGCTATTGCAGCTAACAATGGCCAACACAGACTCACACTACTCCTTTTGAAGATTTTCTTTATATTCTTGGCAACACATTTGTCAATGAAACTTTCCACTCCAGATTAATCCAAGGCGTTTATTCTGCTTGTCATTCAACTGAAGACTTGCAGCTCATAAAAAGACAGGCTTGTACCTGATCTATAACTGTAATTCACAAAATAAGCAGTGTTGTAAATTGTGCGGTTGGCTTCATATTGTCGACTAAAAATACAAAGTGCAATGTTTACATTAATTCTGAATAAAGGTTTACATGGTAAACGGGTGTATTCTGCTCTTCTGTCTGATTGGACAGAACGGCCGGTTAACGTCCAGATGTCTACTTCCTGTTTTGCATTTGTTTCAACTATCAACATGTGAGACCAGATACAACATGTGATTTTTGCATTTATTTTTGTGATAATTATGAAGCAGCAGCTCAACTGAATCAACCATAGAAAATCAACTTATTTATACCAGGCTGGGTCTTCTATGTCATGGCAACAAGACCAGGAGCATAAGCAGAATGACAGGAATAATGTTAAAGTGTAATTAACTGTTTAGACGTCAGAGGAATTATGTAATTCGGAATTAACCAGTGACTTTAACCAGAATTAAGTTTTATTCGGAATTATCATTTTCAACTGGAATTAGGTGTTTACATGATCATCTTAAAGAAGAATTAACTTTTATTCGAAATTAAGCAGGAGTAAAAACTCCCCTGTGAACACGGGAAAATGACAACTTCTTAGAGAGAAACTGAATAATGATTCAGCAGCCATCGGCAATATCTCTTTTATAGGATTTAGTCGGAATATGTGAGAGTCCTTGTGTCCTTACACAAATCAGTCATAACATTATAACCATCTGCCAGTGGATGGGGTATAATACACAGAAAGTGAGCATTTATCCCTCAGAGCTGATGCTTTAGAAACAGCAAAAAGGCCAAGGGTATGAATCTGAGCAACTGTGACACATGAGAAATTGTGATCAAATCACTGAGTCAGAGCCCCTTCAGATTTCATTGTTCATTCCCAGTGTAAAGTGGTCAGTTCTTACCAGAAATGATCTGAAGAACAACTGGATCTCAAGTAATCAAACATCTATAGTAGTATAACATCATTACCACCTGTCTAATATAGTGTAGTTTTCCTTTTTTCCACGAACCACTTCTGACCCGAGGCCTAAACTCCCCCAGACCTCTGACGGTGTGCTGTAGTATCTGCACCAAGACATTAGCAGCAGATCATTGAAGTCCTGGACGTAAATAGGTATGAGTTATGATCAGCTGCTCTGAGATTTGGAGGCCCTTTCTTAGTCCATTTATGGTTTGTACTAACCACTGCAGAACTATACTCATCACCATTACAATATGGACATAGCTGCCAACACTTCCGTTTTTCCCAGGACTCTCCCGTATTTCAGATCTATCTCCCGCCCTCCTCTCGTTTTGTCATTTCTACCAGTAATCTTGTGTAATTTATTAGGTCTGAATGTCAAAAATGAAATGTGAAGGCATGTCATTTGGCTGATGTTCTCCAGTTGACACAGATCATGTATGGAGCATACGTATATATGTCATTGACAACACAGATGCATAGTTGATCTGTGCACAGCTTGAAATGTTCCCCCAGACGTGAGATGTTTTTTTTTTTCCTGGGATGGTGACGGATTGATTTACATATACCATGCCCTGAACTAATTTCATTGGTTACCCAACGGATTGATTTACATATACCCCGCCCGAAACTAATTTCATTGGTCGCCCAACTCAATAGACTTGCGCAGCATCTCTGATTGATCAGATTAGCTAGCTAAAGTAATACGGAGGATTTAGCTATTTAATTTATCAATAATATTTTTTATTCATCATCAGCTTTTGCGCCAACACTGCCAGCAGCCAGGAAAGGGAGAAGTAGAAGCAAGGACAGGAGAATGTTCACTTCGGGAACTGTGTTTGTGTGTGATTAAAGTAAGAATTCATTAATAAAGTTAATGTGAATTTAACAATACATGCCATCTATTGAAAAATAAAATTATATTTCTGGATAAAAACAGAGTATTTAATCATGCACTGGAAACTTAAAACATAAAAACATTTGCTCTCTCACCCACCGCTGCCGCAAAAATCTCCCGGATTCTGCAACTGATGTTGGCAGGTATGAATATGGATCTTTTCAAAATAACAATTCTTGGTATGAATTTTTTCTGCTTCCAAGACATCAGTTTTCATGACTAAATGTTCATTTGCAGCTGAATGTTTCCAACCTAATGAAAGGTTTTGTTTAGTAACTGTTGTAACATTGTAATTTCCAGTTATGATAGAGGTGTCATTGGATTATTTTGTGTTTAGCATACTGTACAAAATAAATATTTGCATGATGTCATATAACTTGAATAAATAGATTTAAGTATTCAGAGGTAGAATTAGGGTTAGAAACCAAATTTTTGTTTGTATTTGGTGACTGAGCTGACACAAACCCAGACAGAAGTAGGATTTCAGAAAGTTTATTAACAATAACACTCTTAAATAAACACAATGAATCTCCTCCACGGGTTCCCCTCTGAAGTCTCCAACTGGTAAACAGGACGTAGAAACACAGGTCAGGCAGAATCGTCCAGAGCACAGTTCAGGTTTAAGGGATAATTCAAAAGATGTTACTGGGATACAAAGGAGAGTTAAGCCGAGGATCCAATAACTGATGAGGTACAGGTAAGGGTCATGCAAAACCAAGATCATGATTAGGCAGATGATCAGGCAGCAGGGCATAAACATCAGACACAAGGGACAAGAATCCAATCGAAAAACGTCAAAAAGCTGAAAATCAGAGGCAAGGCAAATGCATTTGTAAAGCACATTTTGTGTACAGGACAATTCAAGGTGCTTTACATAAAATATATAAGAAAATTAAAATGATTATGATGCATTAAAATAAAATTAAAATAAGAGACATAAAGCATTTAAAAGACAATTAATAATGTCAGTAAAAGCTCCAGTGAACAGTAAAGTTTTCAGTCTGATTTAAATTACAGTTTTTCTCAGACCTCAGGTATTCAAGTAGTTTGTTCCACAGGTGAGGAGCAGAACAACTGAATGATGCTTCACTTTGTTTGGTTCTGATTTAAGGAACACACTGTAAACCTGTTCCTGATGACCTATGACCTCAGGGCTCTGGATGCTTCATAGGGAACCAGTAAGTCTAAGATGTATTTGGGTCCAAGGTCATTTAGTGCTTTATAGACCAGGAGTAAGATTTAGAATTCTATCCTTTTACCCACAGGAAGAAAATGTAAGGATTTTAGGACCAGTGTGATGTGGTCCAGTTTCCTGGTAGTGGTCAGGACTCTGGCAGCAGCATTTTGGATCAGCTGTAGCTGCCTGATTGATTTTTTGTTTAGACCAGTGAAGACACCATTATAATAATCTAATTTACTGAAAATTAATGCATGAATGAGTTTTTTTTGTCTCTGGTTTGGACAGAAAACCATTGATTCTAGTGATGTTCTTCAGGTGGTAATAGGTAGACTTGGTGATAGCTTTTAAATGGTTGTTAAATTTCAGGTCTGAGTCAATAATTACACCGGGATTTCTGGCTTGGTTTGTAGAGTTCAATGACATGGACTCAAGGATTAAGAACGCTCATAAGTCACATCTAGGGCAGACAAACTCACGATCAGGAAGGGAAAACAGAAGGCATATATAGCGAGAGACATTAGGATAAATTAACGGGGAGTGGAAAACATTAGTGACAAGAAGTATAGTATGAACCAGTGACATGAACCCACATAACAAAATAAAAGCCCTAAAAACTAATAATGACAAAAAAAAAACCCAGAAGACTCACAAAAACCAGACACCAAAAACAGAATATGTGACATGAGCACAACAGGAAGTTGTGGATCAATTCTTTCAAGTCCATCTGATTGTGGGTATGACACAGCTGTTATAATAAACTCAGCTTTTGATATGATTATAGACAAATACCCTGCCTCATATGAATGAGTCATCTGGTCTGTCTGTTTCATTACAGACTGTTTAGAGTATTGATCATATCTGCAGCAAATATCTAATCAATAATTCTGCGTCATATGTATAAGAGTCTAAACAACATTATACATTTTTTTTAAAAGACCAATATCAGAGAACCAACAGCCAATATTCCATTTGCTCATATTTATACTTTGTGAGTGTAGCGCACTAATAAAAACTCCAAATCAAAGTTAATGTGTGTGTTTGTGTGTAGGTGTGGCGTAAAGAAAGCACAGCAGTAATAACAGGGAATATAATTATTGGAAGCAGGCCTGATAAGGATGAGGTGAAGCTTCTCGCTGTAGACTCGCTGGTGGGACTGAATAATAAATGAAAGGCAGAGATGAAAGGGACTGTGGGTCGCCCCCTGCACGCTGACACCCTCCAAGCATCCTCTAAGGAAAACAAGTGCATTCTGGGGGAATAAACAGGTTATTTAAAGATAAACAAATATGGAACCTTTCCCCAGGGACAACATATCATATTGTGTGACGTTATAGGAGCAGGAGAGAGCAAGACAAAGAACATAGATAAAGACTGAGATGATGGGATGTGCTGACCCATATGTTGTAAAAGCCAAGGGTTTGGCAAGTCAGTAAATGTAATTGAATACTGGCCAGGTGCATAAGTATGTACAGTAGACAGTGACAATTATGTGATTATTTTCCTTAAAATTAACTGATCAAGGTGTCATAGATGACTTTGTAAAGTGATTCAGTGAGTTTAAAAAAAAAAAAAATGTTTGCATTAATTCCACTGGGGAACACAATTTTTGTTGAGTTAGGCTCAACAGCTGTTTTTAACTAATTTTTGGGTGTGGAACTGTCAAAATGGTGTTCTGTCAAAATGGGCATCCCCGTTGCAATGAGCTACCAGCAGCCACAATTGACGATACTACCTACAAATTCACACTATTCCATCAAAATATGTTACTTCGCATTTGGAATCATTACTATTGATATCATATAATGCTCCTATTATAGGTAGACATTTTTTTTTTATTATTTTATTTTTCTAATATTGTATTTAGGTTTAGGTCCTGAAAGGTAGGCTATTGATTGCATCTGTTGAACTAAGATGAACAATAACACCCAGACAACTCATGTGCATAACGTTCATATCATACAAACCTTACTTAAAACTTAGCAAGGGATAATACGTTACTATCAGAAAAATATTTCCCAATGGGGCTGAACAGCAACCCGATGCCAAAGGGAGGGGTGTTGTTCCACTCCGATAGTAACATACTATTTATTATTACTTATTCTATGGTTATTTATAGCTTATTACTGCTACTACTCTAACAGATTGGATAAAATAACCATTACAACATAGTGAATATTTACTTTCAAAGTGGCCGAACTACCTGCGGAGTGATATGGTACAGTGAATCTGAAGTGATAAAACCCGTTGCCATTGGTTAAAGCGTTAATGGTGCAGCGGGCGGTTATCGACAAAACGTTCTAGAGGGCATTAATATCCAATCTATCGTACGCATGTGATTGATTATATGCTTACTGATCAAAGGCATGATAAAATAAATATGCTTTCAAAGTATTACTTACGTCCAGCGTCCAAGTCAATTGCACATAGATCTGGCTGGCGAGTGTGGGAGTGGCTTTAACAGGACGGACAGACTGTGGGAGGGGCTTCTCATCTGAATACAGGTTTACACATATGAAGTGAACCGTTGATATTTATTCCTTTTATGTCACACCAGCCACGACTTCAGCAAGAGACAAGCACACGGTTTACATTTCTTTCAAGAAATGTATGGAAGTCTAGTTTTAAGTAAAATAGTGTCTTACTGCTGAAAAATGTATTTCACTTTTCCCCCTTCTTTTTAGATTAAATGGACTGCACTTACAGTAAAACATTAATTCATATGCTGCATTCTAGGTAACCCTTTTAACACAGTGAAATCTAAGATGAAGCAGACCCATTAAAGCTGAGCTTCAGGAGCTTAGCTGAGGAGTGTGAAAAAGCAACGTGTGTGTAATGGGTCGTTGAAATTCTTTGTTCAGCCAATAGGAGCGCTCATGAACAGGTACTTAAACACACACACACACACACACCAACAGGAGACTTTTTGGAAGACAAAAAAATTAAAACCTTACCAGAACGCGATAGACACGATTTTAGCATGATTTAAGCCCTGTCCATATGGGGACCTAAAACATTTCCCCTGTTGGTTTATCAACTGACGTAGAGTAGAGGTCACATACCAACCGAACTTGGTTATTGTTGGTTGCCCAAGAACATAATTCAAGTTCAGCTCTTTATGCTTTCCCCTCGAGCACAAGCCCTTAAAGACCTCAAGAGGATAAAGGAGTCAATCAGCCCCTTTGAAATAGACACAACTTTACCAGACAGGTAAAGATCATACCCCACAAAGGATTGTGCACTGGCCTAAAAGCAGCCACCCATACAGAAAGTGTTAACGCTCAAGAATGTGACAACACTCAGGTCCACACATAACTGGGTTGGTAACACACACACACATACACACACACACACACACACACACACACACACACACACAAAGCAATATTTTAGTAAAACCCCTTGAAATAAAGCTGTAAGTTTGCACTTCCCTCACAGCTTGATTGTTTAATTCTAATTCCACTGTGGTTGTCTGTAAAGACACAATTACATGATTTCTGTCAGTGTCCAAATACTTTTGGATTTGACTGCATAAAATTAAGATTGCAAAGCTCTAATGAAACACTCCAAACTAAAAAGCATGCTCCATCTCCCACTAATCATATGTAAATTTCATACTTCAGTCTAAGTCAGGCCCAGCTAAAGCCCTGCAGGGTTTAAAATGCATTTCCAGTGATCTGAAGCCAAGCGGACGGCTGAGACTCATTGTCATTTACACCTGTCCGTCATGAGGCTCAGAGCAGTTCCAGGGATTGTCTTTAATAAGCCTTTTTGTCATTTTAGAGACAATTCCCAGGCTTTTTCAAGTCTGGCCACTGTGGAGAGCTGCAGCACAAACCACCAGAAGCAACAGAAGTGGACTTAATTTGTTCAGTACAAGCAGTGAGAGTGCTGAAGTTTATTGTATCACAAGCTTCTGTTTGTAGTTTACTTTAATACTGCCAAAAAAGTAATGAAATCTGCCCACAAATATGATTTTACCCAACATATATTTTCATTTTGCTAAGCTCAGAAATCAGTCATATTTAAAGGGATAGTTCACTATTTTTCACATGAATTTGTATAGAATCAGCATCTTTACTCTGGTGCACCCACAGTGACTTACCCCCGACAGTGTCCTGTGAGTCCACTTCCGATCCAGATTTGGTCAAAGTGAAAGAGTTGTCACTGCTAACAGCTGTGCACCTGCACATAGCAGCCACAAACACTGCTGAACGACTAATGAAAATAGTTTGCGTGTTTTCACTGCTAACATAGCTGTTAGCAGTGAAAACACGCATTGATCGCTATTGAGAGAAATTAGCTCGAAGCAATTATGAGGTGTGAGTTTTTGTACCGTAACGATTTTGTGATACAGATGAATCACTAATTCGAACACATACTGTTTTGAGAAGAAACACGTTTTTATTTTGTGACTGCAGGAAACCTGCCGGGACTACTTTTGCTTTGACCAAAACTGGATCAAAACTGGACCCACAGGAAACTGTTGAGGGTAAGTCACTGTGGGTGCACCAGAGTAAAGACGCTGATTCTGTACAAATTCATGTATAGTATCGATAGTGAACTATACCTTGAAAGTGGAGGATCATCAGTCCACAGGATGATGTTCAGCACATCCTGTTTGAGAAGGGGATAAGCAAAATGAAGAGTAAAGTCATATAAGTTAAAGATATAAAATAAGCACTGTTTCCCCTTCTTTTAGACATTCTGTCACAGCATATAAAAACAGGCCCTTCTATTGTTTTCACTTTTACAGCAGATTATATTTTTTTCTATACTTATACAGACAAAGAATGTGTCAATTTTTCCCACACTGATGTGACAAGAACACAGTAGTCAGTTTCCACTTATCTAGTTTCACATAACTAAGCACAAAAGACTGTGTTATGTTATGAAATGCAGTATATGATCTTCTCCAGGACCTTCACCTGAGAGGTTAAAGACTGATTGCCCAGAGCAGCAGTGAATTTCCTTTTTATCACCTGAAAAGGAGACAAAACGTATTGGCTCAGTGTGTTTGTTTACACTCTGGAAGCACAACTATTGGTTGAATTCATACCAAACTTGGTTTATAAATGACCAGTGATCTAGAATTAATGTCATTACATTTTGGGAAAATTAGGTCAAAGTTTACTTTTTTGATGTTGTTTTTTTAATCTTTTGAGCCCATTTATGTATTTTCCATGTCTATAAAGACATCATTTTTCACACATATATAGAAGCTGTTGATATGCTGACATCAGCACACACATTCAAATGCTATAATCAGTTGGATCCTTCAACTGCAACTTGGGAGTGTGTGGCACTTTCCTGTCTTCTGAAAAGGTTTATCCTTTATAGGAATATGGTGAAAAGTCACTAAACTATTGAGATGTTTTCTAAATGATAGGTGGTTGGTGGGACAACTTTTTCAAATTTGTATCTTCTTAATAATTAAGCAAGAATTTATTTGAATGTTTTTATAATTCTTAATAATGATTTTTTAATTATTTTTTTTCAAAGTTGGAAATACTATTTTCACATATGTTGTAGGATTGTGTCCCCTGGTTTTTCTATTGTCTTTCTATTTTCTACCTCAATATACTTCCGTTTAAAATAAATAAGTGACTCTACCTTGTATTCTTGAGGATGCTGTGATTTGAAATACTCTATATATATATATATATATATATATATATATATATATATATATATATATATATATATATATATATATATATATTATTTTATTATTATTATTATTTAAAGCACATATTAGTTGTAGTTGCATAAAATATTTGTATCAATATCGCCAATACTAGCCTAAATTTTACTTGGTATCGGATCGGAAAGGAAATTAGTGGTATTCAGCATCACTAGTTTTTACATTACTAACTGCATGTAACAGGTGTTTATGAAAAATGGAAAATGGCTGTACAAATTCCTACATCTGAGAAAAAAGAAAAAAAAAGTTGATATGAGGAAGAGCCAAAATACTGCCAAATAGTATTATGATGATGCATGAAACCTTTAATTTTGGAACTGATTCAAACAAGACTGACTTCCACTGTAGACTTGATAGTACGTTAAAAAGCCCCGATATGTCTAATGCTCATTGAAAACCATGAAGCAAAATTGAATTCCATTATAAGAGGATTACAAATTAAAACACTACTTTTAAATGGGGACTAACTCATCTGTTTAGGGAATTTGGTCAGTTTTTCCTATTAATTTTTCCAATTAATATGAAGTTGATTTCATTGTGTAAAATATGTGCTTGGCAGCTGAATGCTGTCATACAGGGAATGTACTGTGTAGCTTCCACACTTGTTTTTCCCTGAAAGATGAAGTGTACTGGAAATTACACATGGTCAGGAAATGTTGTGTGTCACATCAACTTATGAAACAACTCTCCAGCAGACTTGTTCACTCACCGCCTTGGGTTTCTGCAGGGGCAATATCAGGAGAGTTTACTGACTGGAAGCACGTGAGGTGTGTCCTGAATGGTTTCAGCTGCATTGCTCTTGGTTTTTTTTTTTTTTTTATCACTCAACAACTATTACTGACTGATACCAGGGAACAAGTTAAAAGAATTCAGGAAGAAATGGGAATGAAAATTGACCTGGACTAAGACAAGTGCACACAGATTTAACACATAAAGACCCAGTGATACATGTGAATGAATTTTTACATTCTACCTACCCTTTCTTAAGTGATTTATCGCCATTTATTCTCATATCATGATTATTATTTTCAGGGGGGTTTTTTTACGTCAAAATGGGACATTGTCAATAACAATATTTAAATAACTGATCATGATTGACATCCATAAAAATCAAATTAACCCATGAAAACCCAAACAACCACCGTCGACCAAATGCACCTACTGATCTTAACTGTTTAATTAATACCTGTTGATCCACTAATTCTATCAACGCTACATACAGAAGCACCTTTAATGTACAGTATCTGTATGACTTTTTCATCAATTACCCTTCCAGCCTCTTCTTGGACACATTTGGTTTCACACTGTTAATAATGAACAGATCCAGGAACAGATACAACACCACTGCTTTAGTCAACAATACAATACTTATTAGATGTGCATACTGAACATTCTAAGCACATAACTGCTATTGTCATATACATTTTAATTACTGTTGTCAGCTGTACTATGAATACAACATCTTTCACACATTTGTACATGAGTAACAACCATATGTGCGAGTTTTCAAGGCGTTCTTTAGTGAGAGATGGCTACGGCAGTGGAAAACATTTCAGATTGGTTAGTGAAACTAATCAAAAAGCTTCTAGATGTGTTAATAGGGAATCTGTATACAGCACATCTTCACTCTGTCATACAAGTAGTTTCTCTAACAGTATTGAATCAGTCAGAGCATATTTTTAGAATAAGCATCAGCATTTTAGCCAAGTGTTAGTATCCATCCTAATATGGTCAGTATGCATTACACTGCTGGAAATGTGTGAACATGTCATCTGTAATGGTTGCCAATATTGACATAACAGAATACAGCATAAAGAGCATGATAGCGGCTGATTAGATTCAGTCTCATTCGTGTTTTTCCATCCACACAGCAACACATTCTCCCACTGAAGAGTGTGTTAGATTTATACTGAAAGACTGAATCAGTCAGTACATTTACGTGTACTTAGAAACATTTGAATTAGTGCCTTAGTCTGGCTATTATCAAAGATTTAAAAGCCATATATACACCTTAGTTGGACTGTAGTTGAACCAGACTGTAGTTTTTGAAATTGGACTACTCGTGCCAGATAATGCGGTTCATTTCTGGTGTGTATACACTAGGAATGGGAAGATTATTCATTACATATCCATATGCACATTTTAATCACCTGTACTGATTTCTACCATACTGTACCTACAACCGCTACTTCCTTAAACAGTGCTATGCATCTCTTACCTGTCTTACCTGTTTTACCTACATTACAAATAATTACCTATATAAATTGATTCTGAGCAGATGTTGAAGGTTACAAACAGGTAGACCAAGACATGAACAGACCACTCATTTGATGTGCCAGGACAAAGAAATTCACAATTTGACAAAGAAACAGGAGGATCTTAAACAGGGCAGTAAACAGATGAGACACATTGGGATTAATTAATGGGCGGAGACACACACCGTTTCCGGGAGGAAGGTAGGTAGAGGGTGAACACAAACCCACATGTCAAAGTAAAAGGCCAGACACTCACAATGACAGAAATGACAGGATGACAAACAGAAAACCACAAAAAAAGACAATAAACGACCTGATTGTTACACCTTATGCTAATATCACCTCAAGACATTGCGTGCAGTTTACGTGCAACATGATCAGGGTGTGAAGCGTGTATCAACTATCCTGAGGTGCTGCATCGTTGTTGTCCATACCTTCGCTTGGTGTTGTTGTTCTCCTTCAACTACATCTGCTTCAACTCTGCAGCATTTTTTTCTTTTTCTTTTTTTTTTTTAAACTAATTGTTCTTGACACCCACTGGATGAATGCCAAAGTGAATAGATGTGCATCACTACCTAGTGTCTAGGAGTCAAACGTACCCCACTCAATAATTAGATTCTTTTCCCATGCATGTACACTGGGATATCTCAGAAACTCTAGTTAAATCCTTATAGTTCGGTTAATACCAATAGCTGGGCTTATATGTGCCTGCAAATGTACTGACTGGATCCCAGGTGTAAATATAGAAAACGGTATACATTTGAAAACAAAACCATTAGTGTGGACATACTATATAGAGTTTCACTGTTTAAGGTTCTGACTTTTGAAATGTTTATGTTCAGTTACTGGAAAGACACTCTTGGATATATTGAAACGTTTATTTTATAACTACTTTCACTCCACATTTATCTCAAATGTAGCCACAACAGCTTGACTCGCACAGACACTGGAACACAGGATTTCAACTAAATGCTCCAAGATTGTCATCCAACTGGCACATTAAGCCAAATATTAAATCACAGCTGACATTACTGTAAAAAGCAATAAAAACAATTTATATTGCTGTCTTTCCTATAATTTCTATTAAAGCTATATAAAATTTATGTCGGCAGATCTGACCCATGAACCCCACCCTCTTGTGAAGTGGACTACTATGGGGTTGCCAACATAAAAACCTATTAGGAAAAAACTTTCCCTCTTGCCAAAATCATCTGAAACAGAGCAGCATGGACAGCAGCAGCGCGGTGCCTGCTACCTGCTCACTCCACTACTTTGTGGGTAATTCATCTGATTGTGTAGTTACTCCGTTCAATTTTTGCCGTTCGCTTGAACCAACTCCACCAGCTGGTGTTGGGTTTGATAAATGTTCTAAAAACAGCTGGAGGGATCCCCACACATGCAGGGAGGATGCCCAAAGAAACAAGACCTGCAGATTTGTGGGTGATATCAGGCTACAGCAGCTCTGTTAGTTCCTATCATGCCATCTGATGCCAGGTTTGTCACACGTGTCACTTAATGAAGTGAAAAGAAAAGTAGCAGAGAGAAGGTGATTAACTGAATTTCTGACTGACAGCAGCTGGTGTGCTGATTACAGTGTTTCACCATCCAAAAGCTATAATTCAGTAAATGACAGTTCTTTTGTTGAGCCTTCATTCATCAATTGTCAGGTGTGTGTTTGCTTGTGGAATGCGGTGTGCACATCATACACTGGAAAAATAAACCACTCGGTATCCTTGACAATGAATCCAGGCAATGTGCATGTTGACAAGACTGTGAGCAAGGTTATTTCATTACTATTAGTGTTTACATGAGACTGAATACATTTTTGCATGACTTTTACTGGGAAAATTCAGTGTACAGGTAAAGAAAATGGTTTATATTCAAGTATATATATATATATATATATATATATATATATATATATATATATATATATATATATATATATATATATATATATATTCAAATACAATAAACCAAATGAGAGTAAAAAGAGTGGAATAAATAAAGAAAAAATATGGTCTTACTTTCAATAACATAGAAAATCACAAGTGAAATAACAGGAAAACAGGCATTCATCTATTGACAGTGATTTTTCCTTTAAATGCAGCTTGAATGTAGGAATGATGACAGATTAGAAGCTGTCACTTTCCTGTCTTATTTAACTAGTCAGTGCCTTATTACACACATTTGCATCCTACCAGCCCATACTGTTACTGCATTGGTCTGTACAAAGTGTATTTTACGTTCCCTCTATATACATTGTGCATAGTCTTGATACACTATTCCTTTAGTGTTTCTCACATTGTTCTATATCTTTTTGATATTATTCATTATGTGCACACTGGAACACCACTAGCATATGTGGTTCCACTGAAATCAATCCATCATACAAAGACAGTTTATTTTATATAGCACTTTAGCAACAACATAAAAGAAGACGAAAGTGCTTCACATCTAAAGCGTAAGTAAAACACATGGTAAAACAACACAATCCATGTATCATTCATTTTTCAGAATAAAACAAAAAAATAAGACAATGAAAAAAACCCAACTCATTTCTACATTATTTGTTTCCAAAACAAAATGAAAAAATGGATAGTGATGTGTTTTTCTTTTCACTTTTCCTTTTTTATGTTCAAGAGAATAATGGAAAAAGCAGCCATTTCCCATTTTATCCAATTTTGACCTGAAGCAAAGTGAGTAAACCAGAAATGAGCATGACCCGCAGTGACAAAGATGGAAACCTATGTCCTATTTGGGGAAACTAAGAGGGTCACCCAAAGACCTGAAGATATGACCATGGAGAAAATCGGTGTCATATCATACAGTCCCATAATGATCTTCAACTCCAGTGGGTATGTTTCTTTTCCTGTTTACACAATTTGCTTCAGGTCAAAATTGGATAAAGCAGGAAACGGCCATTATCCGTTTTTTTCTATTATTCATTTAAACACAAAAAGGAAAATTGAAAAAAAAGCATCGTTATCCATTTTTTCATTTTGGTTGTGGAAACAAATAATGAAGAAAGGACTTGTTTCGTTTTATTTTTGGTTTTATTTTGAAAAATGAATGAACAAATAATACACGGATTCAACACAATCAAATATAATAAAAAAAAAATTTAAACGACAAGAAAACAATAACACAAAGACCACCAGTATACCATAAAAGTGGCAGAGTACTATTGGTTAAAAGCTGGTCTAAAAAGGTGAGTTTTTAACCTAGACTTAAATACTAACAGGTCACCAAGAACTCAGTCTCAGGTCAAGAGAGAGTGAGTTCCACAGGTGAGGCACTGTGACTGCAAATGCATGGTAAAGAAAATGGTTATATATTATGGAAGGTAAACACTTTGGTTCATGGCTACAAGACAGTATTTTGTGGATTGGAGGAGGGGAGTCATACATGGGAGGTGCATTCCGTTACTACTATGACTGGCTTATACTACAAATGAAACTTGACACACTATGGACATGAGTCCCAGCCCCTGAAAATGTCACCGCTTCTAATCTTCTAATCTGTGCCCCTACGACTGCCCCCCTCCTTCCCTCCTCTGGCTCTTTTTGCTTGACTCCGCCCCCTTTCATAACTATATTAATTAAAATAAATTCAATCTGATAGCAACTGATACAAATATATTATTACAAATATTAAACTTAAAGGAGAGCTATTAGGTTATAATGTCGGATGTTGACTTCCAACCTCAGCAAAGTTACAAAACATGAACTATAGTGTTTGTGCTGTAATCCTGCAACGTGTTTTCCTGCCACTATAAACAGCTGATTGCCAGATGTGTACAAAACCTGACATCAGATTGAAGCATCCAATTGGGACAAATGCTCCAACAGTGTGGAACCGGCCCCAAAACACTCCCATACAATTCAAATTTTCCCGGGAGTTACGTTTCCAACCTAAAGAAAAAGAAGAGAGAAGATGCCTCCCAAAACATTATTTTTTCAACTGTAAAGGAAAATATCAACTGTTTTACTTTCCAAAAATGTCCCCAACTGTAAAACTGTGGGAAGCTTTTATTTTTGTCGGCCATTAATGTATTCATTTGTGCTCGCCACTTCAGTGATGAGTGCTTTCATAACAAGGCTGGTTTTGCAAGCCAGGTGTGTCTGAAGCATGGATCTGTTTTGACGATTAAGAGCGTCCGAGCCACAAGCTGTAAGTAATAATATTATTGTAACGTTATATATTAAATATTAACGTGCTTGATTCCAATAATAATGAGAGCGGCGCACCAGAGAAATTTATATTAAGACCAAAAAGCGTGTGACTTGATAACTCTGTGTACAATACACACATGTGTATTGTTCCGGAAGCTTCCACTGAGCTGGCTACTCAGAGAACAGCGAGACTGGCCAGAAGTTGGTAGAAATGGGCTTGGATCAGGACTTTACTCTGTAATATCATGCACTTGTTGTTGTCAGTATTGTTGTGTCACTCTGTTGTTGTTTCTGGTTTGTTTTTTGTGTTGTCTGATTCATGTCTTGTTGTTTCTCTGTCCACAATGTTTTATTATCACTAATAATCATACAAAAAAAGAAAACTTCTTTTACACATGAGAAAAACCCTGAGTGTTGCTACAGATCAACTATCTGGGATCGATGGACAGAGGACAGAGAAAAGAACAATGTAGAGAAAGAGTAAACTACAAAGACACATACACTGTGAAAGTACTCCACTACAAGTAAAAGTACTGCATTCAAAAGCATACGTCATTAAAAATAGGTTTAACAGTATAATAACAAATGTTCAAGTATTAAAAGTCAAGGTGTTCATTGTGCAGTAAAATGAGTACATTTACCACAGTTGTGCTGGTAAAATAGGCCATGTAAATGTACTTAACTACACAGTTAATTTGATAACTTGGATTTAATAATGGCTTCTCTTCTCAGGTACCCATGGAGCTCTAATTTCATTTCACTCTACTCATTGTTCACCATTGTTCAGTCAGTTGTACAATTGACAACTCAAATTGCCATGTAGGATAGACCTTTAGAGGCTTATGTGAGTTGGTTTGACATGTCGTGCTTGGTTTTTCAGAAACTTCATGTAATCTACTTTATTTTCACCACAAGAACTTTATTAAGACGTGAATGTTCAGACCCGAAAATTACTTATGCTTGTACATGACGCAACTCCATCTTTGTACAAGTGTTAATGTTGAACAGAAATACATGCAGGTGAATCAAGGAGTGAGGTGTGTGTGTGTGTGTTAGAGCTGCACAATATATTGTTTGACCGTCGACCTCGCAATTCACAATACATGTGCTAATAAAAATCACATGGCAGTTCCTGCAATGGAAAAGATGAATGAGCACAACATTTTCTCATCTAATTGCAAAGGAACCTGACATACACTGAACACATGACACTCATTCTGCACAAGTTTGGAGTGAGTCACTGGTAACAAGACTGAAAAATGAGCAACCAACAAGAGAAAATCACCCAAAAACCAGAAAGAAAAGAAACATCAGTTGTGTGGAATTATTTCAACTACAAGAAGGATGACACTGAAACATATGTCTGTGTCGACCACTAATCTGTTTGACCGTTTGTGTCGGTACCACACAGCTGTTATTTACTCCTGAGGATTTTTTCCATACCACAGTATATATTGCAGGGTTAAAAACAATTGCAATGTCAGGTTTTTCTAATATCGTGCAGCCTTAGTGTATGAGTATGTGTGTGTGTGTGTATGTGTGTGTGTGTGTATTTACCAACCCTCCTCTAAACTATGGTCCCAAACAGATTCATTAAAATAGGATTCATTCAGACAGGTCTGATTTTTTTTTTTTTTTTTTTTTTTACAGATCAAACCAATTATGGGGCAGTTTAATAAACATCTATGAATACAGTCTCCAGATGTAATTTTAAAGGGATAGTTCACTATTTTCACATTCATTTGTATAGAATCAGCATTGTTACTCTTGATCACTATTGAAAGTAGCTCCAAGCAGGTGTGAGTTTTTGTTCCGTGACAGTTTTGTAATGCAAATAAATCACAAATTTGAACACATACTGTTTTAAGAAACACGTTTTAGCGATCAATGCGCGTTGCCACTGCTAGCAGCTGTGCGCCTTAGCAAACTACTTTCATCAGTTGTTCGGAGTGTTTGCGGCTGCTACGTGCAGGCGCACAACTGTTATTGAGTATTGATCGCTATTGAGAGAACTCCAAGCAATTACAAGGTGTGAGTTTTTATTCCTTGATGGTTTTGCTATGCAAATAAATCAGTCATTCAAACACATATTGTTTTGAGAAGAAACACTTCTTAATTTCATGACCCCAGGAAACCTGCCGGGACTACTTTTGCTTTGACCAAAACTGGGCCAGAACTCAACTCACAGGACACTGTCGAGGGTAAGTCACTGTGAGTGCACCAGAGTAAAGATACAGATTCTATACAAATTCATGTGAAAAATAGTGAACTATCCCTTTAAGATGGTTGTAATTGTATTGCTTGTGAACGTCTGTCCAGATCCACAGAAAGACCCATATTTAGTCACTGCCAGGAGTTTTTCTCACTTTTTTCTTTTTTGTTTCAGTTGTTTTCACTTCAACAGGATTTTCTGAGGCTGTTCTTTCTTTCTGGAAACATTTGCTTTTATGTGAGTGAGTATTTTACTTTGCCACAGTTACAATCATTGCTTGCAGTATAATGCTTAAAGCTTGTCCGCTCCTTTGTCTCAAACTGTTTTGCACATTTAATGTTTTGCACAAACTGCTACTGTTTTCATGCTGAGCCTCATCTGAACCTCACTACAAATAGCAGATTCACACTGACAAATATGTTAAAGTATTGCACATTTCACAAGATAATCACAAGAAAAACAGTAGGTAATGTGTTGTTAATGCAGAGCTGCTTAGATATCCTCAACATTTAAAGCTAGAAATGGAAAATTTGAAGAAATCTGACAGGTTTTGTCCGAACATGATCAGTTATAGCAGCATGAAGCAAGGAAACATTTTAACACGCCGCCTCTTTTTGTGTCTGGACAGTACAGAGTGTAGGTAGTACCTGCTGCGTTTAAGGTCCAGTTTGAGAAACAGGTCGGCTTTTGGACGCCACAGTTTATTAAATATGTTGCTCATATACTGGATACTGAGCACTTTACACAAAAAAAAAACTTTTTCTTTCTTTCTTTCGACTGGATTCTACCTGTGTAAGCATCACTTGGCCCTTCTATTTATTGGATTTTGTACATTTATATAGATTTAGAAATCTTCCACTACATATGCAGTACCATGGGGCAGCCATTGCTCTGGGATCGGCACGGTTGTCAGTGGTCAACACAGCAAGTAGGTCCCTGGTTCTATTCCCACACCAGACCTTTCTGTGTGGAGTTTACATGTTCTTCCCATGTCGGCATAGGTTCTCTCCGGGTACTCCGGTTTCCTCCCACCATCCAAACACATGCACTGATAGGTTAATTGGTTAATCTAAAATTGCCCATAGGTGTGAATGTGAGAGTGATTGTTTGTCAGTCAAATTGGTGCAGTAGTGAAGTCCACTTTTTTTCATCTCAGACAGTTAGCAAAGGTAAAATTCTTTCTGTCTAAGCAGGACTTTGAAACAGTAGTCCATGCATTCATTACATCTGGGCTGCATTACAGTAACACACTGTATATTGGAGTCATCCAGTCATTGCTCTCATGCCTCCAGCTAGTTCAGAACACTGTTGCATGTGTTTTAACTGGAGCACAGAAACAAGAGCACATCACTCCCATTCTTTGTCTCGCTCCACTACACTGGCTACCTGTGGATTTTAAAGTTCACTTTAAAATTCTTACATTTGTTTTTAAATCCTTGAATGGTCTCACCTTGCGTTACCTCTCTGAGCTGCTCCACCAGTGCACTCCCATCTGGACTCTCAGGTCATGTGACCAAATACTGTTAGACACAAAGACATCTAACTGGAAGCTCAGAAGGGAGAGAACCTTTTCTGTTGCTGCACAGAACTTGTGGAATAAACGGTCATTGCATGTCAGACAGATACACTGTAGAATTTGCAGTGTTAATTTGGAGACAATGGGACCAAATACACTCTAGAAGAAGTTAAATAAACTCTCTAAGTGTTGATTTAACACTGCAAAATTTACTGTGTATCTACACTGTCCAATTTTAAAACTCGTCTAAAAACACGTTTTTTACTCCCTGGTCTTTGACTCAGTGACTCAATGATTTTAGTTCTTTTATTGTATGCTAATTTTTTTCTGTGCAGTTTTAGTACTTTTTATTGTATATGTATTTTCTAGTTGTATTTTTAGATTCATTTCATTGCCTTATTCTCCTTTCTCTGTTTTGTGTTTTAGGCCTTTCTGTTGTCTTGTCGTGTGCAGTGCTTTGTGTCAGCTGTGTCTGTTTTAAAGCACTTTTATAAATAAAGATGCTATGGTATGTCTATATGTTCAGCCCTGCGATGAACTGGTGACTCATATAGGGTCCAGCTCTGTCAAAGTCATGTGTCCTTGCTTCCAGTGCTGCTACTCTCTCTGGTGTATGAATGTTAGGTGGTGGGTGGAGGGGCCATTGGCGTTAATTGGCGGCCATGCCTCCATCAGTCTGCCTCAGGGCATACGTAGTTTAACACCATCAGAGTGTGAGTGAATTAATAATGGATCCACTGACTGTGCTGTAAGTATGCATTAATAGGAAGCAATATATAAATTTAACCTATCTAATCCTTTGGAGAATTTCACACTTTGACTGATCTAAGACTGTACAGCCAACCTGATTGTTTTTTTTATTTATTTTTATTTTTTTACTTCCGCCAGCAGAGGTTATGTAATCATCAGGGTTTATTAGTTTGTCTGTCTGACTCTTAGCAACATAACAAAAAAAAAAATTGACAGATTTCAACAAAATTTTCACAGAATGTCCGGAATGGAGGTGATTTGGATCACTGTCTGGATCCAGGATTTTTTTAAAGGATCCTTTACTAATGAGAGATAGGGCCGGTTTTGACAGAAATGTTTCTAAGTCCATATATAATACTAGTGGAGGTCTGCACTCTAGTTTAAACTTAATTTTTCTTAATTAGAGATTCAAACTTGGTAAACCTTCACCTTTTTTTAATATTAATCTGGAGGCATTTTACTTGTGGACCACTTCTATCAATTGAATTTCCACATGTCTGGTGCAATTAAACACAGCTTTGTCATTATTGTTTTGTTCAGTGACAGCTAACTTTACTTTTTGGATGTGGTTCTATTGGACCTAAAGAGCACCACCTGGAAAATATGGGGATAAGAAATGAAAAACATATGAAGCCACTAAGCAATTGAGATCCTTATCTACATATGACTACAAATGATCTAGTGAGAAACACAAACACGTGGGCCCTCTATTTATAAGCCGCCAATGTAGGTGGGAGGAGGTAGTTTAATGAGATTTTCTCTTCTCAAAATGGAACAGGTTCATTATAACAGATATACCTCAAAAAACTGGAAGCTATTTTTGGCATTTCTTAATAAGACTGAATAACTGCAACTTAGAAGGTGTGGTGTTTAACTAGTTTTTTTTTTATTTATTTTGTAATCTCACTTTATACACCCTGTTGTGTATTGTTTTGCATCGTGGGCTCTTGCTATAACTGTGATAGCTAAGGGGGTTGGCCTTAGGTTGAGAGTGGGACTGTTCTTTGTTCCTTTCTGGTTCTGGAGGCTGGGTTATTATCCAAAGCAGATTCACCTGTGGCTCATCAACACCAGCTCCACCTGTGCCCTTTAAAAAGGGCTTCATTGCTGCTCTCATGCTGACTCCTTTTAGTTTAATTTGATCAATCTACACATCCACTCACAACACCATTGCATGCACACTGACATACATATTCACATACACTTTATTTAATAAATATTGTTACTCTGCTATTTTTGGTGTGGTCTCACCCTTTGTTGCTACATAGGAGCCAGAGTAGTAACATAACTCATCCATGTTTGTCTGGTTATGTATATTTTTTTGTTACGCACTTGCCTGTACTTCATTGTAAGCAGTTGTGTGGGTTTTCTCCAGCCTCATCCCATTGTCCAAAGACATTCACCTTAATAGGTTTGTCAGTCAAATGAAATCACATATAGACATGAAGGTCAGAGTGAATTGGAGTTCATCTGTACATTTCAACCCTGAGCTACACTGGTAACATGTCCTGGGTGTTTTACCAGCTTCACCTGTTCAGTGACAGAATCAAGGGGTCCAAGATCTTAGCCTTGCTAGGGTCAAAGGAGGAGAAGTGAAGGGAAAATTCTATTGTAAATGCTTCAAATCACTGAAAATTTTTGTTATTATATGCACTAATAATAATGTGTATATTGTATGTATATTTAATTTATTTTTTATTTGTAATTTATATGTATTTTATGTATTACATCAATCTGCCGAAGGGACTACAGATGGAAATTAGCAGGAAATGCTACAACCTGGTACAGGCATCTCTCCTTCAATGGTTAATGTTTATATGTACACTGCCCCTTAAATAAAGAAAGCAATTAAAATTAAAATGAATTATAGTTAACCTAACTGATGTGACCAATTTTGGAACTAAACATAGACTTCAGGTACGGCATTGAATTCCAACTAATTTAAAATGAGTAACGACAGGATAGAATATAGGTATAGTATGTGTTTGACAACTTTGACTGACACAATTGGTCCACCCCAGGCTAGGGGAACTAGGGTGCAACACAAAAGTGCTCCCTTCCTGCTTCAAGCTTCCACACAACAATAACAATTTATACAACAAAAATCAAATTCAAATACTTGTTTTAACAAAAGTGTCAGGGAGGGTGAGACCAAAACAAGAAAATAAAATTACTCTTAAAAAGAAAATTCTTATATAAATAAAACAAACGAACAATCTCTAAAACTTATTAACCAAAACAGGAGAAAACGATGAAAACAAAAATGGTTTCCCTCCCCAACAAAACTAGCCAATTTAACAAATGAATCCGATTCTATATTTACAAATTTCACACTGTCTAATTGAGGACACGTGGTCATCTTATACACAGCTGGAGAAGGAGTGAGGCCATTCCACAATAATAAGTCCACCAGGTTCAGACTTACGTAGTTGGCAGTTCAGACTTAGCAAGGTCGACCTGGGAGTACAGTCTCTCTAGGATGGGAGGAATGCTGGATGGTTATTCTGCAATTGGGACGTTAGCGTATTTGATTACATCAGGAGGTATGCTGGTGGTCCCATTAGCACACAGGTGTCAAACTCCAGTCCTCAAGGGCCGGTGTCATGCATGTTTTAGATATTTCCCTCTTCCATGTGATTCACTTTAATTCTTTAACTCCAGAGAACTAACAAAGTAACTGGTAACATGAGCGAAGTAAGACACAAATGGCAGAAAATCAAAGAAAAATTTCAAAATGAAAAGAACCAAAATGTAGAAAAATAAACAAAATGAACAACAACTAATAAATATTTACAAAATGACAAATAACATGGAACATTTTAGGAAAAAAATTACTAAATAAGAAAACTTGTATTGACATTTGGTCATAGCAATTAAAAAACAAAATGGTGAAATAAGATAAAATAAAAAAAAAAAACACCTCTTGTTTTTTGGCACCTTTTCCATGGACAAAATAAAGAAAAATATAATATAAATAATATAATATAAATATTTAAACAAAATCATCCATTCAGAATGCATCAGCACTGACACTTAAAGAGTTAATAATCAGCTCTTTATCAGACTGATAATGATGCAATGGCCTCCAGGTGTAATGGAAGAGGGAAACATCTGAAACATGCAGGACCCCAGCCCTTGAGGACCGCAGTTTGACACCCCTGCCTTAGCAGGACGGCACATCTTCGAAAACTTCGGAGCAAATTTTAAACTATGCACGATCATGGTGAACCGACCACAGATTTAAAGTTTTAATGTCCACTTTCTCACATAAAATAATCTTAAAATGACATTCTGTGATACTAAAACAGTAGTATTTCGATACTGTATTAAACTAAAACATGGAAACTTTTCCTGAACCAAAATGCATTTAGTGTTTTAACCAGAACATGGACAATGTAATCAGTGTTGTCAGGAACCAACAGATGCTGTTCCTAAACCTGGGAAACATGTGAAATGTACTGTCTGTCTAAGCTTTACTTACACCCCATATGGACAGGATATAACACTGGCACAATTCGGTTCACTTTAGAAGTCTGTTTTCTTTATGCGTTGTGATAGTCACATAAAAATGAACATTTCAGACTAATCCCCATTAAGAACATTAACAACTTTCTGAACAATGCAATACTTTCTTGAATTAAGTGGTGTTTTATCGCATCAATAATTTGTTTTGGTGCATTCCCAGATGAATATGGGCTTAAAATTAAATAAATGTACTTTAACTGTAAAAATAGGCTTTAGCATATAATCACACACAAAAACCAAGTGAAAGCTAATATAAAGACTTAACAGCTGAATTAAATATGCAGAGCCTTTTTCCTATTTAATTCCATGTGTTATATGTTTAAAATGACTGCACGTGCATCAGAGGGAATGAAAAAAATATACAGCTCAGTTCTTCAGTTCTGCACATTAACTGGCCCAACTCGTTGTGGAGGGTTAGTAGCTCAACTCTGAGCCTCTCCTGGATGGCCCGACTCCTCACCTGAGAGACCAGCCACCCTTTGGAGGAAATGAATTCCCACCGTTTCTATTTGTGAACTTGTTTTTTCAGTCGCTAACCACAGCTCATGACAGTGGGTAAAGGCAGGAATGTAGACTGAGCGGTAAATTGAGAGCTTTGGCTTTGGGCTCGGACTGGTGCAGCATCACTGCCATCACTGCTCTGGTCTGGTTGTCTTGTGAATAAGACTCACAGATACTTAATTCCACTGGAGCAACAGTTCATTCCCAACCTGCACCCTTTTCCAGCTGAGAAACACAGACTCAGACTGACAGATGCTGATCGTAGGCCAGGTCACTTTACATGACACTGGTGCAAGTTTGATGAAGGCAACATGACCCCACTGTTTTTTTTTGTTTTTTTGTTTTTTTTTACATTTTAATTAACCTTTATTCAAAGTGAAAATATCCCATTGACATTAAGAAACTGTTTTTCAAGGGAGTTCAGGCCAAGACAGTCAACAGCAAAATACAACACAGTAAAAAGTAAAAAGACTACATAAATTAAACAGATGAAGTTATGGAGTCACCCTCAAGAACTCTGTTTGGACTTAAAGTGCTGAAAAACTTAACTCGATTTCTAGCCATTGCTGTAGCAGATGCCATGCATAAGTTGCAGCGTAAACAAGAGACTTTGACCCTGTTCTGTGTGGGCGAATGGAACAGAAAGCAATATGTGATTATCAAAATCTCTGTATAAATTTGGACAAGCAAGAGGCTAAGAATTGCCATATATATATATATATATATATATATATATATATATATATATATATATATATATATATATATATGTAGCGACCGGTATGCAGCAAAGGGTTAAAATACCAAATATACGTCATAGGCAAAATGACAGTGGTTACCCCTGCTCATAAAACAACACATTTTAACACAAATACCCACAATGCAATGCAACAAACCAGACATGCTTTGACATATCGGAGTGAATTTTGAATATGTGCCGCCCCTCCCTCACAGAAACTTTACATGTAACCTCAATTAAAAAAAGACCATTGCATTGTATGTTTTCAGTTTTCTTATTCAAACAACTAATTTGGTTTAATTACGGCATTGATTTTTTACAAAACATAATACAATAAGTAATTAGCACTAAAAGGTTCAATTACAATCAAAATCAGGGTTTACAGTGCTGCTTTAATTGTACAGTTGTTGTGAAATTCAGTTTAGTACCTACAGGGAGTCCAATTGATATCATGTTGTCCTGAACTAAAATGTCCATAAGAACCCAGAGGAGTAGATTTCAACTGTTCACCCTCCACTGGTGTCACACAGAGGTGGATAAACATAACCTGCAGTATTAAGACAAAAAACTTTCCTGTCAGCTTTGTGGAATCTGCAGAAAGAAGCAGGCTTGCAACTCTGTTTCTTTCCCTCAGGGATTTGAAAAACTCCCACCACAAGTCCTGAGAAATGAGGCCAGCCGTCTCCCTCTTGCATTTTCTCTCCTATTTCCACTGTGACAGAGTGGCGGTGACGGCTACACAGGCAAACAGCAACAGGAAGAGACATTTCCTACACTAACTGCCATCCTTGCTTCAGTAATAAGCATCAGACTTTTACCCAGAACCCCGTGGGATCCAGAGGATGCTGAGAGAACCCACGGGCCCCTTGGGACCTCCTCAGTTCCTCACCACATGCTCTTAAACATCACATGCACTCGAAACCAAAAGTGGCATTTTCACAAGCATTAATCACTTATGAGAACTGTCTTCCTTGCATGTCTCTCTGATGTGTAATTACCTTGTAACCCAATTAATTTCCCCTGTGCAATTACAGTTAGGTGTGCTCCGCAAATCATAGCAAGACCTGCAGATCATTAGCATACACTTAACAGTCAAGCATCATCTGCGCGAGAAAGGCAGAATAATCGCTGTAGAGAATGAGGTTTCTACTTACTGAGCTGAGGGAGCTCACCTTTTTCCATATATACACGTCAGCTGTCAAGGCCAACAGCTCCAACATTTAAGGCATTCTCCCACGATACATTGTACGAAAAGCGACGTTTTGAAAAGGTCTAATAATATTTGCATGTTACAGTAAAATGTGAGAATCAAGCATCACACCTCAACTTTACGGTAGTGTTTGATAGTGTAGTCAAGAGCATAGGAAAAAAAAATAAATCAAGTCATGACCAATACTAGAATGTATCAAGACAAGGCTGAGAACCGATTCTATAAAAACTAGATTATGCCTGTTTGTACCTGCTGTATTTATATAGACACAGTTAACTCAGAACTATGCATGTGGAATTAAGCAAAAAATAGTGTTTAAAAAATGTATAGAAACTGGAAAAGAATGGATGTAAAGGTAAAATCATATATTATAATGGGAATAGATAAGTTGAATAATAAAAATAAAATGACACAATCGATAAGATCAACATCCAGGTTTCAGTTTTATTTTTTTCAGTTTTATTGTATTTCGAGGACACAATAATCATCAAAACACCAATGAAATAGTCAACTTTAAGTAAAACATATAAACTCCCACCCCCTTTTACAAACTAAAATTCAAATATACTGCATTAACACACAATATACATTATGTCGTTTTTATCATTACCACAAAAACATCCATAACCATTTATATACACATTATTTACAATTCACTTCATATAATCTGATATGATCAACTAAAGTGCTAATACTGGTAAAGCATTAGTTTGTGGTGAAAGTACATTCACTTTCACCACAAATCAATTACATAAACAATATTTAATAGATATGATCCATAGATATATAGATATATCCTAACCATCGTAGTTTTGTTGCAATATAAGACTTTTTCCTTTTCTTCTACCTTATAACCATATATTCAGCTACTCAGATAATATTCTATATTTTGTTATTTTACTTGTTTTATACATCCTTTTGAATACACAAATTGAAGATGACTTTTTTAGATTCTGATCCAGATTATTCCACAGATGTATCCCCCTAAACGAGACACACTGACTTTTAGAATTAGTTCTACACTTCATTTTCCTATACATTTCAGTTCCCCTTAAGTTATAATCACTAATTCTCAGCTGAAACATCGGTTGTAAACTGTAGGGAAGTATGTGGTCAAGAGCTTTATACATTATAATAAGAGTGTTCGGGTCTACAAGATCATGTATTTTTAGAGCATTTAATTTAATAAATAAGGGATTTGTTGGCGCCAAGTATTGTGTTTGAGTAACAATTCACATGGCTTTCTTTTGGAGTAAAAATATAGAATAAAAGTGGAAAGATGAAATATCACCATAAAAATAGTGCAAGTGGTAAATTTAAGTAATTGGGCCAGAAAATGGAAATAGAAGATAAAAGCAGGGAATAAAATAATCTAATAAATAAACTCAAATCTAAACAATTTTGTTCACAATCGTCATGATTTTTTTTGCAAACATTCCTGTGAAGTCTTGCAGCTGAGTAAAGTTTGCTCTTTTTTGTGATGGAGTTTCTGTTATTGACTTACATTTCAGCACTTATTGGTCTCTAATGAAAAGTGTAAAGCCCCTTTAACTACATTTCTTTAATAGAGATGCACACACAAAGGTTAGATTTCCAGCAATACAAAGTTCCTCGCATGCTGTGCCTGTAATCCACCAAACACAAATGGACACAAAAACACTTTTCCACCTTGTTCTTGAGTGTCATAATTGACTGCTTCCACAGAGGGCAACTGCTGTTGGCTTTTCTCCACTCGTATACCTTCTGCCAAACAGACGACTGCAATCTTTAAAAACTCCTGTAACCTTTCCATTCAGTTCACGTCAACAACTCTCCTTTAGAAATATTCAAGACCTATAGAAATCTTTTATTGAGCCACGACAAACTTGCACACACCTTTGTCACCCAGATCAGACTGATAGTAAAGACCCAGATAGAGCATGTCAAAGTCAGATATGTACTTAAAGTAGGCTACTTTTTCCACATGCATGTATTCAAGATTTGCTGGGGTTTGTTTTAAAATGAATAGAGTCCAAACAAGGCGTACTTTTCTTGGTTTGGTTCTCATTTAATTTCATTTAGTTTCTTAAGTTTTTTTTAGTTTCTTTCATTTTGTAACTGCAACACACAGAACGTATACAATTTTAGGTACATACAGAGCGCATTCAATTTCAGTTTACACATTCACTACACATATAATACATTCAGACCGTTAGCCTAAATAACATCAACGTTAACTCATTCTCTCACACAACACAAACTTTACATAAGTAACATCTATCATATATATTAATAACATATAAACTTACAAAGACGAATATTATCCGAGGTTAAGGATCACAGAGCACATTAAACATAAAACATAAGTTGCCAGAAGATATGATCGACACCAAACGGAAAATAAGGCAAAGCTCCACTCAAGAGATGAGCGCTCACTCGCCATGAACAATGACGCAAAGCGAACACAAAGATTTTTTTTTAAAGAGATGACATCTCACTCCTATAAATTTACAGTTAATTACATTTTAACTGATTGTAATAAATACCATATGAAATAGTTTTTTGACTTAAAGACATAACAGATAATGGATGTATATATATATATATATATATATATATATATATATAGGCTGTGTAGAGAAGCCCCTGAAACAGTCCAGCACATCACAGCAGGGTGTAAGATGCTGGCAGGCAAGGCATACATGGAGAGGCATAACCAGGTAGCGGGCATACTGTATCTGTAAAAAGTATGGACTGGAGGTCCCAGGGTCAAGATGGGAGAACCCCCCAAAGGTGACAGAGAACAAACAGGCCAAGATCCTGTGGGACTTCCAGATCCAGACTGACAAGATGGTGATGGCCAATCAGCCTGACATAGTGGTGGTGGATAAACATGAGAAGACAGTGGTGGTGATAGATGTAGCAGTCCCCAGTGATAGCAACATGAGAAAGAAAGAACATGAGAAGCTTGAGAAATACCAAGGGCTGAAAGAGGAGTTAGAGAAAATGTGGAGTGTGAAGGCAACAGTTAGCCTAGGATCTAGTCTGTCCCCAGTGGCCACAAATGGTATTTGCTACGGGGAGACAGACTAGACAGCCTCGGATCTGAAAATCCAAAATGGACCGGACCAATCAAATCGCGAGGGGCAGGATTGGAGCCCGCCCTGCCTCATGACGACACAAATACGACACGTAATGTTGTAGTTGCTGAGACGTAGCAGCTAGCAAGCAGCTAGCAAGCAGCTAGCACACATTGCCGTAACACCAGTTGCTAGCTGCTAGACAACATGGCTCATCACCAGGAACAACCATTCGAGCTGGCTTTGGCAGCAACGCTAGGGGATTTAAAATTACAGTTTTCCCTGTGAGAGGAGCAGAAAACGGCACTTAAGCTGTTTTTGGAAAAAAGGGACGTTGTCGGAGTTTTGCCCACCGGGTATGGCAAAAGTTTGATTTATAAGCTGGCTCCGCTAGTGGGACGACGCATGGGTCTGCACAACCCGCTGGTGATCGTTGTGTCACCCCTTTTAGCCCTAATGGATGACCAGTTGCAAGAGACAGAAAAACTGGGAATACGAGCAGCACAACTCGGCAAAGGCGACACGGAGGAGAGCGGCCGGTGCCAAATAGTGTACGGGAGTCCTAGCTAAGCTGCTGCACTCGTTTTGAGACTACATTCTGGTGTGTTCTTCCGGTGACGCTGTCTACGAAATCCATGTTCATCGCTCTGACTGGTTGGCTCTGACTGGTTGGCTCTGACTGGTTACCCATCCAATGGCGTGGCGTTGTGTAAAGAGAAAACTTGACAGACAGCGGTTATCCCGCCCACAAATTCGCCTAGACTTTCTAGACTTTCCCCCGTAGCAAATACCATTTGAGGCTACTGGGGACAGTCTAGATCCTAGGCTAGGCAACAGTGGTACCAGTTGTGATCGGAGCACTAGGGGCAGTGACCCCCAAGCTGGGAGAATGGCTCCAGCAGATACCAGGAACAACATCAGAGATCTCTGTACAAAAGAGCGCATTGCTAGGAACAGCTAAGATCCTGCGCAGAACCCTCAGGCTCCCAGGCCTCTGGTAGAGGACCCGAGTCTGAAGGAGACACCGCCCACGTGGGGCGAGGGGAACATTTTTTTTTAATTTATATATATATATATATATATATATATATATATATATATATATATATATATATATATATATATATATATATATATATATATATACCACATGTTAGATCAGGGGTATTCAATTAAAAGTTATTACATATTTTACTCCAGTAGAAGGTCCGAGCCAAAGTCCTACATTTTTAAAAAACTAACTAATTGTTTAAGTTTGAACTTCAAATGCAATAAATTAGACGACATATTCGATCTTATTTTATCATAAATAAAAGTAGTCACACGCAGTCAAATAACTTTAAGGCTTTTATTTCAAGTCAAACAAAATGGAAACCTCTGAATAAAAATAAATAATAGTACAAAGTGAATGAAACTCCTTTTCTCTATAACAGGACCCCTGTTGACCCATCAACCCTGGTCCAGGAGGGCCCCTATCCTTCATGTTTTAGATGTTTCCCTCTTCCAGCACACCTGCCTGTCATTATCAGTCTTCTGTAGAGCTTGATCATTTAAATCAGGTGTGTTGGAAGAAGGATATATCTAAAACATGCAGGATAGGGGTCCTCCAGGTGCAGGGTTGGTGACCCCTGCTCTATAGACACTCTCCCACTGTAGAAACCTAGAACCTTTTTAGATCCTGGAACCTTTTTTACCCTTTCCCACAGTATAGGAACTATATAATTCCTAGAACCTTTAGGTGCTCCTGTCAGGCAGGGTTTTCTATAGGAACTATATGACGTAGATGTTCGTTGATTGGTAGAGCTCAGACCACGTCTATGTCCTCATCTTGCAGTACCGCTATTTTTAAAACTATCTGTGTTGCATCAGCTGTGTGTTGGGAAAAAATACAGGGGGGGGGGGGGGGGGGGGGCACGGTGCTGAGGGTCCTGCTAGGTAAATCTGCCATTGGACATAGCTACAAATACTCTGTACCATGACATACAACAGTGCTTTTCAATCTTGGTGATCCAACCCCATATGGGTTCACCTGGAATTAAATTGTAATGAAAACGCTACACAGTTTTCCTAATAAAAAAGAAGTTAAAATAAAAATAGGTTATATTAGGGTATATCTGAGAAGGCATATCGTGATGGACCCAATAATGTGACTACGGGCATTACTACACTTCAACTTACCTGGACACAGTCAGAAAACCCAATAGAGAATGGAAAGACTTCTTCACCCATCTGACCCTGTGAAGACATGTATGGTCAAATGTCATATAAAATTAACACTTATTTGTGACATAGTAAAGAAAAGTATCAAAGGATTAAAAATACATTCATTAATTTCTTTTTTAAAGTGCCTCTGTTTTGGCTGTGTGGGATCACCAAAAATGTGTGATGTTTAAATGGGGTCATGAGCTAAAAAGGGAAATTATAGACACTAATAATGAGCTTAAAGACCTGAAAAACAGTTTAATAGCTGTTATAACATCACACTGAAAGCACTCAGGATACTACAATAATGATACCATTAGGGCGGGAAAAAAAGACTGCTGAAAGAACAGGACAATACGGCAGTTATAAGTATATGGCACTGTTTTTACCAAAGCCAGTACAGGATGTATGTGTTCCATTAAACTACATTGTTGCATATAGATGTTATGTACAATTATAAGATAGACAGCTGAAGTCTGTGGAAGAGCTAGTAGAGTGTTTAGCTCTTATAATGTCTTAGTAGAAGCTAGTGGGGGGGGCATACATTTTCCTTTAAGCTTTGTGCACTGTGATTGTGTGCTAGGTTATAAGAGTAAGGTTAAAATAATAAAACTGCTCAAATGTTTGGAATACATACAGTATTAATTCACATGCCCACACACACACACACACACACACACACACACACACACACACACACACACACACACACACACACACACACACACACACACACACACACACACACACACACACACACTTTACATGTTCATGTTATATCTTTGCCATTTCAGATAAGGTAATCTAATTGACTCTGAAACTATCTGGGATTGATTGGTCAGGCCCTTGTTTGCCACTAGAGGATTGCACCATTTCTCCTCATTGTATTAAACTGCATACTGAGGGAAACACTATCATGATCCTATCTCCTCTATTTTCAGATAATTGTGATCAAATGTGATTATACTGTGGAATCTTAATGGTTGAAACATAAAACCATTTGTTAATCTTGCCCAACATTGGTTGGGAGAGATTATTGTAATCAGTGTGTGTGTGTGTGTGTGTGTGTGTGTGTGTGTGTGTGTCTGCAGAGACATATCATGCTATAACACAAGGGACTTGAGATATCACCATTGAATTCCATGGGCATATACATATAGCTAATGTGCATCAGATGCAATTATCCATTTGACTAAAGGTCAAAGGTCAGTGTCATATTTAGCAGAAAGGTCAAAATCACATTATTGGTTCTAATTCCAGAACAGGTTATCATAGAAACTGGAGATTGGCACCAAATATGGGCAAAATTAGACATTCTCTGAATACATGTTATTATTATTATAGGTTTATTATAGGTTTTGCAAGCATAAGCTAAACATTGTTAACAGAATAACTGAGTTTTATTATACATCATGTCGTGTGTATATACATGTCTATGGCGCTAGCGTACAAGGCTAGAACATGCTAATAAAGACGTGATAATTCACAGTTCTTTTGTTGCTTGTTCCATTTATTGGATTTATGTGAACTATTTAAATGCAGACTATATTTTGAAAAATTTTTTTTAATTAGCATCAGGAGCCATGGCTGAGTGGGATCTGTTCTCTTTGTCATTCTGTTTTTTTTTTTCTGTATGGTGTCAGATTTCACACGCACACACAAAAGTTCCACCTTCTTTGACAAAGAACAGATTGAAAAGTGTATAGAAACTGACTTACTTGATGAAACTGAAGTTTTAGTTGCTTATTTGGACTTGGATCATTTGGACTTTACATCTTCACACATTACACCCAAGCTTCACATTGGCATGTCTTCCTTTCAAATGCTTGATGAGATTAGCAGTTGAGGTCACCACAGTGGACAACAGTTTTCCAATATAGTACAGTGTACATTTGACACTCACGTTCCTCCCTATAGTTATGATGAGCTGAACGTATTCCTCCAAAGTTATCACTGGCTGCTTCTCACTTGTTAATACTGCCATGCCACCACCAGCCTCTGTAGCATACCATGTGCAGTGATCACACAAAGTTGCTATTGGCTCTCTGAAAAGTTGCTAGATGGCATTGTGATGTCGAACATGATGTAGCCACGCCCACATAGCATGTAACGTAATCACGTTGTCAGGCGTAATTGTCATTTTTTTTGGTTGCTTCACCATATTTTACTATCAGATGGTGCTTTTTCACCACTTCTCACTTAGTTTGGTTTGATTTGACAACACCGTCAAGTGGAGTTTCATTTGGTGCGGTATTCCTTTTTTGTCTGTCAAAACAGGAAGTCGCTAGGTTGCGTTGCATCATGACGTCAGTCTAATTGTCTGTTATTAGTAGACATGGATAGGGATTGCTGAAGTGTACTGTGTACAGCTCATATGTAGCGCTTTTTTCATCAGCAAAAACAGCTTATATGGTGCTGCAGAGCAATGAATTTATTACTCACAAGATAAGTGTAATAGTCGCCAGATTCAGGCCAAAAGTCGTTAAATCTAGAGACAAAGTTGATAAGTTGTCAACACTGACCATGTGGCACGAGCTCAGTTATAACTATTTCACGACCGGTTGACTATGTAGCTAAAAATTGTACATAACAGGCAAATGAAAAAAAAATAACGTGCCAAATTTAGAAAGGAACTGACTTTTGACTGGCAACACTACTTTTTTTGTCCCTTAAAAAAGTAGTGCAACACTGCTACCTATGCTCAGGTTTCATGCCGTTCTTTCTTGTCAGTCGTACTATGAGTTAGATAAATTAACACTAAAAGTAAAATAGATAATCCTAACCACCACTTTATTATCCAACATTGAGAAATCAAATGTAAAAAAACTGCTTGTTTATTTTAAAGCGATGGTTTGTACTCTGTGAGATGCAATGGATAAATGTGGGAGTTGACTCTGCTTTTCTTACAGCAATGATGCTTTTCTTAAATAATGCAATGGAGAACTGTAACTTTTCAAATGGCATGTTAAAGTAGACCCATGAGTATCGTCAGAGGTATCGATGCTGAAACTCGTGTGATAAAAGCTCTGTTGCTAGAGGGGAACAAACCGCTGAAGCTGCTCCACATCATCCCTCAGTTGTCACAGCTGAAGCTTCTTCCTAATCTTTCAGTCTTTGAAAAACATATCTGAGGTCAACAATGACCCAAAAATGACTAAATAGTTTGTGTACCCACGCAGGGACTTTTGGAAACTGTGTATATTTTGAGAAATGCCAAAGACTTCACCGACTATGACAGATGGAGACAGTTCTTCAGAAATATTTAAACAACACTGGAGAGATTGACATGTAAATTCTAGATGATAAGAATGTTTAATGGTAGTCCTTGGTGTGATGTGATGTGTTCGGTCTGGTAACATCAATGAGGTCGAAATGGATTCAACAGTTTTAAATATACAGCTTTGTGCTACTTTTGTGTCAATTCCCAAATGATTTTTTTGTCTTCGTGTCACCTTTCTTAAGTGATTTATCATTCTTTATTAGAATATTATTCTTGATAGTTCATGACTTTTCATTGAAAATCAACTATTTTCCCCATATTTAGTTTGTTGATCATGATTAAAGTTGAGTTTATATCAGAACCAACAAAATTGAAAAAAGTGACTTTTCAAGCAAAGCCCTCCCTGTTTAATGCTAACTCTACCTCTTTAATGCTAACTCTACCTGTTTAACACTAACTCTACCTGTATAATGCTAACGCTACCTGTTTAATGCTAACTCTACCTGTTTAATGCTAACGCTACCTGTTTAATGCTAACTCTACCTGTTTAACGCTAACTCTACCTGTTTAATGCTAACCCTACCTGTTTAACGCTAAACCTACCTGTTTAACGCTAACCCTACCTGTTTAATGCTAACTCTACCTGTGTATTATACAGTAGTGCTGCAACTAACAACTATTTTAATAGTCGGAATAGTCACTGACTATTGAAATTAGTCGGATAATTCTAATTTTTTTCTTAAATATAGCATGAAGTTGATTTAATTGTGTGACAAATGATAATAAACACAAGAAAGCAGACTGCAGAGACAGAGAGCATACTGCAGTATAAAAATGTCCTACTGTATCTAAAACCAGTTATGCACAGTGCTCTGTGTGCATGTCTACCTCTTTTGCAGGAAGGGGTCCATGGCAGAGCATGAAACAGGCCTAAAATGTCAGGCCTGAACTGGCCTGAGCCCGATAGAACTCTACCTGAGTCTGGCCCGATTCAAATGATAAAAAATATGCCAGAATCTACCAGCTCTCGTCGGGTCCCGTTATTTCCAGTCAAATATTCCCATCTCTAGTCCATGGTGCCTCTCTTCTTCAGACTGCATGCAATTTAATTTAAAATATGTTTGTCAGGCACAGTCTAGCATAATGCTCAAGTTCTCTTTCATGATGAAATTACATTTATAAAATGTACAATTTATGTCATAACAACCATATTGACTTGAATCATACTGAGGCGAGTCAGAAAACTAAAAAAACAAACAGCCAAAAACATTATTTTATACTGATTTACTTGGTGAATATTTAGGATTTATAATATAATATGGGGAATAAACAAAGACCTGACGTTTTCTTTTGGACCCAAATAAAAGCTGAGATGTTACAGAGCTGATGACTTCATCCATGACACAAAATGTCTTATAGATTATAAATATACAGTACATGTCTGTCTTTATAAAAAAGACATTGACTGACATACACATTCATCAAGGCTCTCCATATAGCCTCATCATGATTGTGCTTGTCAGTGACATAGATAGCCCATGGCTATGAATGTGGGTAGTGACAACAAATGGGTTTTTACCCACCTAAAATAAGCAACACCTAAGAAAATCTGTTTTCACAAGCACAAAAACAGGTTATATATGTGGCTGTATTTAGAATCTTTTTACTATTTGTCCCTGCTGTCAGGTTATAACAAAATAAGCATAAGGCAAAAATGTGGGAAGTAATTTAGAAGAGAACATCTCCTAGTTGCTGTGTTTAGCAATTTAAGCTAAAACAGCCAAAATGATATTGGTTGAAGCATGGTTCAAATGTAACTTTAACCCTAAAATGGATATGGTACGACAAATATTTAGCATATTTATCTTTGTTCCAAACAGCTCTTGGCTTTACTTAATGGTCTCCATAATGGGGACCTTCTAAGGAGTCCCCACAAGTAGATGCTGAACCAAATTAATGTCCACGTAATGTAATAAACACTACAGCTACTCACACACAGCCAGTTGGACAGAAGCCTGACTCATTGATTCACTAGATAGTGTGTTATGTGGAGTGTGACCTTTCCAAGTGCTCCCACTGATGGAATGAAAGGTGCTGAAACACCTACAATGCAGTAGCACCTCTCAGGAGAAATGTCAGTAATTAGAGCTCAGTGCCAGGAGAGGCTACAGGCCAAATCACTCCACAGGCACAAACGGTTCAGGTGAGAGCTGAGCGTGTGGAAAATGAGGGTGGGGGGGAGTGGGGGATAGAAACCAGGTGACTTACATTGTGGCATCCAACATGATGAGTTTTTGTTACTGTGGTGGATTCACTGGCATGCTGCTACATTCAAGGTCTTGCATGGGGATTTTTAAGGAGCACAAATTGCTATAATTATCCAGAAAAATGTTGTGGCCATGAGAGATACTAATTGTCCCAGCAGCTGTTTTGTCTTGTGACAATCACACTGTGTTAATCACTGACAGTGACAGTGTCCAAAAGCAGTAGTTGGAGCACATTTGGTAGATATCCTTTAGATTAAGATCGGAGTGTTGCATTTATTTTAGTTCTCATACAGCCCAGTAAGATTTGAAGTGAGCCAGACCAGTGAAAATCCAGTGGTACCGAAGTAACGAAAAACCTTTACCTCAATTTCATCACTGAATAAGAAAAAAAAAAAACATTTGTGAAAAGAAACCCCCAAGTCATTACTGTATGTACTGTACTGTACGTAACTGTGTACTGTACATAGGATCCCATTGGCTATGAGGGAGCTACCCATGATGCTTTTCGTGAACCCTTTGACTCTCATTCATCACAGAGTTACTGTTGTGCTCATTGAAACTTTATTACATTTGGATAAAGGTGAAAGAAATTGCAGTAGATACAGTGACTGAACCGATTGTTTCAGAAAAACCATCCACCATATTCAATGATCTGGTGAGGGTTTTGAGGAACAGCAAGCACCCCCGGACTTTAAAGCATCGCATGGGTGGTCAACAAACATTGTTGAAGGTGAAAGTGACAATTAAAACAACCACAATGGTATGGAAATGATCTGCATATTTGGTTCATATTAATGTTTTAATGTTTAAAGTTCAGTCAGTGAAGACACATTTACCCACTGAAACCAATAAATGAAATCTAAAACGTAAATTTTATTTTACTTTTAACACATATTTCATACAAAATTGGTATATTTGGATAATTTTAAAATAGTTTAGGGGGTAGTATTGAGAGCCTTGGAATGAATCAGGCCTTTTACATGTAAAATACGACTCTATTTCTGAAAAAAATATTGTACAAAATCACTTTTGTAATGCATTGATTTCATAAGTAGAGGTACCACTGGATAACAAACCCTAACCCTTGCATGTATTGCATCTTATTTTGACATTGATTCAGCATCAGGATGTCAGCATATCAATTAGCTCAACAGTACGTATACCAATTTTGAATTAGATTGAAACAACATTGATGTTTTAGACATTTTAAATTCCCATCATAAATAAACCAGTTTGTTGACCCATGGGAATCCACAGGTTCTAAAAGCAGTACAGTTGTTAAAATAGGGAGCTGAGCTAATCTTACTGGTGTAATCCATGGATTAGGAGAAAACATAATGGTCCTCATGTTGTTTCATATTGACATCAGTGTGGACCATAGACTTTGACACAGGACTGCACTGATAGGTTTGTGAATTTTACCGTTACCAGTAGCACATGAAGGCAGCATAATACTTTTAACAATATGACACTTCATTGGCAGTCACAGCCATCCACAGTGACTCACCCATCATGTCCCAGCAGTTCTGTTGATCCAGAGCCAGCAACCCTCACCCCTGTTTGCAGCTGTGAATGGATCCACTAATCCACTAATATCAACAAATAATCCCAAAAGTAGTGGTCACATCTATAAGCTGTTTAGGCTTGTCTGGACCTTGAGCCAAAATACATAAGTAGTCCAAAAGGCAAATGATAGATCTGTCCAGTTTCAGTTATAAAACAGATATATATATACACACACACACACACACACACAGCTGTGTCTCACTGACACATCACCAAGCAACCACATCTGACTAAAAGCAGCAAACCCAGGATTTTCCTTTCCTTCTGAAGGGAAATTGTTAAAGTAATGGATTACTCATTTTGGAAAGTAACAGTATTACTGATTACTGAAATCGCAAAACTAATGCATGAAATTACGTGTTGCTGAAAAAAGTAATCCCAGTCCAGTACTCAAATGTGACTGGTCAAGACTCAGTTACACTGTCAATATTATACAGCTGGTTTTGGCACCTGGACTCTGTTTCACACCCTTTGATTGAGAGCTATTTTCTGCTTGAAGTTATCATATGAAATAAGTGATGTTATTTTGTATCTGAAACCTTTTGTCTGATAAAGATATTCCTGATACACTGCAGGTCGATAATTAATTGCACTTCAAAGATGTGAGGAAACACATTTGCACATTTTACATCCAAATGTTTATTTCTGCCAATATTGTTCTGCACTTTCACACTCATATACTCATATTACTACCTGCAAGCAGCACCTGACTGTGAACTCGAAGGAAGAGTTTAACAGCTCTACAATAGATGGCACTTTAATCAAACGGATACTTGTGGATCTTGATTATAAGTAGCTCAGACACATTAGAAGCTGCTGTAAAAGATTTGAGTAATGCACACCTGGGGCCACATTTCATCAGTATTACTGTGACAAACAATTTGTTTTAGACTGTCTGGTTTTGTTATGAATAATAGCTGAGATGTGGGTGGATCAGAGACTATAGGAACAAACATGTCATCACACAGAAGTGACCATATTATAAAAGAGGCTGCTCTACAGGAGGGGTCATTGCTTATAATAACTGGTAACATATTTGTTTGGTAAAACAATAAACTTCATGAAACATTAACGTCATACTGATATACCAATCAAAGTCTAAGATACAAATAAAATTGGCTAGAAAAACATAAATCCTGAAAAACAACAACAACAACAAGTGGTTCCAGGCACAAGAAACCCCACCGTCATGTTTTGTAGTTTATTTTAGCATCAATCCCACTGACGTCATCATATATATATATATATATATATATATATATATATATATATATATATATATATATATATATATATATATATATATATATATACGCATGTCCTAATGACAGCATATCAATTACCTCTGTATATGTGCCAAGTTTGAAGGACATTGAAACAAATTTGATGTTTTCTAGGCATTTGAACTTTTGCTCATTATAAGTAAAGGAAGGGGGGAAACATGTTTTTTAATTCATTAAAAATTTTGAACTTTCATTTTCTTTTATTCAAATAGAACCATATTTATTGTGGGTCATGGAAAATCTATAAAACCAATTTCATATGGACTCAACCAACAGTTTTGCTGCATTTAAAATGTTGCCCATGGTGAGTATATGGAGAATTCTGAAAAAAATAAATAGTTTTAGCTACTTTTCCTGAAACATAATAAGATCTATTTTGCATCACAGGCAATTTATAAACCCAATTGGATATGGATTCAACCAACATTTTTGCCACTACAGTGTTAACAATCAAAGACAGAAACAAACAAACCAAACCATAATCAACACTCCACCAAAAACTTTCAGAGGATGGGTAACAACAACAGCAACAACAACAAACCATATTTCCACTGTGGAATTCAATGTAAGTTCATGGGATGCACTATTTTTGGACCACATCCTAATGGTTGTCATTGGCATTACAGCTTTAAAATACTTCTGCTTTAACTTTACTTTACTTTTTTAAGTCCTCAATGTGGGTGAGAAGTGTAAAGAATTAAACAGGAAGATAAATGTTAAAGGTTTTGATTAGATGTGTCTATTGTCTCTACGGAGTCTGTTCTTTCAATTATATTTGCAGATGCTTTTATTTAGGTCTATAGAGTCGTAAGAGGTGAAAAAAAAAAATAAATAAATAAAATAATATATATATATATATATATATATATATATATATATATATATATATATATATATATAATCCCGTACTGAAGGATAAAAATGAAGAAATTCTGTGCATGTGTCATCCATGGATGTTGACTCATGGTCAGAATAACACAGATGGCGAAATGAAGACTATTTATCCTTCATCATTTAATCTTTAAAATAACTTTAGAATGGCAACTTATCTCTCTACAAGAGGTCTTGGAAGGTCATATGTACCTTGACCTTTGGCCATCAAAATTCTATTCAGTTCATCTTTGAGTGGAGCTGAATAAAAGCTGAATGAACCTGTTTAAGTCTTGGACATTGGTTTCAGTTGGAATTACTCCAATATAACACAAACATGTATTGATATAAAGCAAAGTTATGATCAAAAAGGGCCAAAGTTAAATCAAAATTCATAATTGCTAAGGCATGAGATATTTTTATTAGTACAAGACTTTTGGTCTGTAATACTTTAATGTTGGATCTGCTCGGAGTTAGCTTAATGACTAGTTAATTACTGTTAGCTAAATCATTTTGGTCATTTGTTTAATGAAATCATGACACATTCTGGTCTGTGTTGTTTTCAGAATTTGCTGTGTTTTGTTGTCTAACCATTGGTTGTGTTGAATTTTTTTTTATTGAATTTCCTCTGGTTACATGGATGTATAGCATGTGCATCTTGCTACAGGAATTGCATAGTATCACCATGGCAACACAGACAGATCTAAAAGGTTAATTTTGTCAAATCTTTCCTGAGATACTGTGGTTTTAACATTGCGTCACAGACTGGCAGACAACCCACTTAAAGAAATGTGTTGACACTTCTTAAAAAAAAAAAGGAGGCACATGGATGAGACTGAATGATATGAATAATTGAAACTGAAGAGCTGGAAAAGTCAAGTTACAAAGTCATGGCTGTTAAATGAACTGTGTGGTTCCTTCCCTGTTTTCAGACTTGGTGTACGAAAACTACAAAAACTACGTAGTGTTGCTCAGATGCAGAGTGATGAGAATGACAAGCTTTAAATATGCATTATTGTTATTAAAAACTGCAATGAAATGAAAACTATTCTGAGGTTATATACAGTTAAACAGGAGTCAAACCATATTGTATTAACAACAAAGAGCACTACCACAGAATACTTTTGCTCAATTAACAGTGACATCCAGATAAGTCCTAATAATGAGCCCAATCTCTTAATACATGTTGCTTGGCAACCATTCTGCTAAATGTCAGCGATGCCACTGAAGAACTTTCTATCAATATATGGTATACATATTTTTGTTGATGTGTGTCAAGTACATATAACCTCCTGAGATCCAATTATGTATTTTGGTCCTCTGTAAGGGACAAGACATTCACAGCTGTACTAAAAAACGGAGGAAAAATGCTACTCCATAAAAAAACTAAGAAATATAAAATGTATCTGAAAAACATGTTGTATCATGCTGTGTCCAATTAGGGAAATTATTCTTCATAAAAAAGTCAAAAAGCCGAAACTTTTACTGTTTTGGTTGTCAGGAGAATAATAAAAGATATAAGCCTCAAAAGGCTGGGACTTAAATGAGTTAAACTAGTTTTAAAACAGTTGATGGTGTATGATAGCCGAGCTACACTGGACACCCCAACGGGGACAGTCTAGTTACGCTCAATGTAACTTTTTGTTGTAAATCTGTACTTTGTTGTGTTGTTTTTTTTGTTCGTGTTCCTGTGTTCTTTTGTTTTGTTTCTCTTTGTTGGTGTCCTGGGCTTTTATTTTGTTATGTGGGTCTGTGTGCATGTTTAGTATCACTTCCTGCCACTGGTGTTTTCTCCCCACCTTGTATCTGCATGATTGATTCCACCTGTTCCTTCCTCTTTAGAAGTGTGGTGTTTGTGTTTGTACATCACCAGTTTGTCTGAGCAAATATTTCCTGTGTCTTGATCGTGCTGTGTATGACGGATTTGGTTTGTGGTATCTGTCTGTCATCTGTCCCCTTTTGACTTTGGTATTGACTT